>JAWPHD010016318.1:0-50486 GCA_037043455.1 Cyrtodaria siliqua
GCTGATATGAAAAGGAAGCTTGTGATTGAATTTTGGGTCACTGGGGTCACTGTAACTAAAATAAAAAAAAGTTTTCGCTCAGTAACTTTTGTAAGGATAATGAAGATAATTGCGAATGAAAATTAGCGGGCTAGGTAGGTTATATGAGAAAGGAAGCTTTGGGATTGCATTTGGGTCACTGGGTCAAGTCAAGGTCACTGTTACTAAAAATGGAAAAAGTTTGTTCCCTCAATAACTTCTGTTAATAATAAGTATTTCGATGAAATTGCAGGGTAGTAGGTTATATGGAAAGGAAGTTTGGGATTGAGGTCACTGGGTTCAAGGTCAAGGTCACTGTTAACTACAAATAGAAAAACAGATTCACACCGGTCACTTTTGTTTGGAATGAGGTATTGCAATAAAACTTGCAGGATAGGTAGCTTATATGGCAAGGAAGCTTGAGAATTGCATTTGGGGTCAAGAGTCACTGTTACTAAAATATAAGGTTTCTGCTCAATAACCTTTGTTAGGAATGAGTTATTGCGAATGAAACTTGCAGGGTATGTAGCTTCTTATGGAAAGGAAGCTTTGGAATTGCATTTGGGGTCACTGGGGTCAAGGTCAGAGGTCACTGTAACTAAAAATAGAAAAACAGATTCTGCTCATTAATTTTTGGTTTGGAATGAGGTATTGCGATGAAAACTTGCAGGATAGGTAGCTTATATGGAAAGGAAGCTTGGGATTGCATTTGGGTCACTGGTCAAGGTCAAAGTCACTGTTACTAAAACTATAAAAATGTTTCTGCTTAATAACTTTTGTTAGGGATGAGGTATGTGATGAAACTTGCAGGGTAGGTAGCTTATAGAGAAAAGAAAGCTTGGGGTTGCAATTTGGGTCACTGGGGTTAGGTCCGTCATTTTAACTAAAAATAGAGAAAAACAGTTTCCCCCCAATAACTTTCGTTAGGAATGAGGTATTGTGATTGAAACTTTCAGTGTAGGTAGCTTTTATGGAAAGAAACGATTGGGTTGCATTTGGGTCACTGAAGTCAAGGTCAAGGTCACTGTACTGAAATAGAAAAACTTAATTACTTAAATTAGGAATGAGATATTTCAACGAAACTTGCTGTGTATGTAGCTTATATTTGCCTAACTAACAATTATTTTTTTCTTTACAGTCCTCATTTACTGTGTATGCATTTAGGTTTATGATTCACATGTCATTCTATTTATTCTTTATTGTACACAGTTTATATCACTTTAATACAAGAACTTCAACAACTTGATTTTATTATATGTAATTTGCTTTTTTTTTGTAGAACTTATTTTGGTACGCGACACACTTCATTTTCATCTTACCGTAGTGTATAGCATTTCAAAATGGAAAATCTGGTTTTCGTGGAATTTCCACGTTTCTTGGTTTTGACTTATGCGTCTAATTAATCTTTAGTTTTCAATTTCTCTTCATTGGTCAATCATAGGTTTAAATCAATTATTTGGTGGAAATATAATTAACAGTTAGTAACATGCAAAGATGCATCTAAACTAATGAGTCGCCGGTGAGTTAAAAACAAGAGGCCCAGAAGGACCTGTAGTGGCTGTTACAAATTTGGTGGAATTTAATTTAAAAAAAAGCTCTCATGCTCTGAACAAAAGGGCCAAAATTGCCCTGAATCGCTCCACCTGATGATCTTCTGCAACACTGAAAAAATTTGTCAAACAAGCTTATAATTTCATAACAGAATGAGATCACGGAAGTCGATGGCACTCCATTGCAAAATTCCGTTGCCAATCTCAATTAAAATTGTATCATTATGCTTTGATACTCTCCGCTATAGGATCTGACAACACTGCCTTGGAGGTCACGTTCAGATCGACCGTTCTAATCATTATTCATGAGAAAATCAACTAAATTCAACCAATGAAATAGCGCATTTTTCATATGCACTTCAGATGATGTTCGAGTGAACTGAACAAACGAAAATCAGTATAAAACACATAGATCTATATCCCAAAAAATATAAAGTCGTTTTGTGTTATTGCTGTGGATTGCACGATAAATTCAAACAAATGCTCTAAATGGCATGTTTTACATCAAGAATACGAAGAAAATCAACGTCCGGAACGGTATCGGAATAAAACAAATATTCTACCGAGATTATTACGACATTAGATTTTCTAATTAGTATGTTTATCTGGCCCTCTTAGTTCAGTTGAAAGCGATATGGACTATTTGCGACGTTATAATATCATTTTTTGTACCGCCATTGAATTCCGTCAAACAGTCTTTTTTTTTTTTTCAGTAAATATTTAATAATGGTTGGTCTGTTATGTTTGTCAATGCAGTTATATTTTTGTTTTGTAAGCTAAAAGGTTACGGGCATTATCCCTTTCAATAATGAGCTGTAGACTGCTCCACAGCGATTGTTTGAAATGTGACATGCGCAGTGAAGCAGTATATATCCGAACGGTTTTGTAGGCTGAAATCTGACCGTGACCTCCAATGCAGTGTTGTCAGATCCTTAATAGTGTAGAGTATCGTAGCGTGATAAAGGGTCTGATTTTAATGAGATTGATTCCCGTGCCTGCCTTAAAGTGTTCAGGCCCAGTAAGATATATAATGATTATAGGGTGGGGATTACAACATGTTACGACCCAGGGGGTTGGGGACAGACTCTAGGGCCGATGCTGGTTGGATGGTTGTATCAGTCTGTTCATGCTCAAATAAGTGTAAAACTGTGGTTTCAGAAAGAAAACATTTTAAGGTTTATCCCTATGTACAAACATGTGACCCCTGGGGTGGGGCCAAATTTTACCCCAATGTCTTATTTTTAACACACCATGATATAGGTCCGTAAGCTATGCAACATATTACACCTCTAGCTCATGTAGTTTCAGAGAAGAAGAATTTTTAAAGATTTTTCTTTAAACTATGTATATCTTTGATCCCCGGAGCGGGACCAGATTTGACCCAGGGGTCAACATTTGAACAAACTTGGTAGAGGAGCATTTATGCAATACGGAAAAAAACAACGTATGAGAACTTTTTTCAAGTTTTTCCCTATGCCATTTTTGATTTAACGAAGATGAAAATAACAAACTTGATAGTTTCAGTAGCTAGCAACCAATTCTAAAAAAATGTTGTTCAAGTCTATTTTGCCATTTTGGAGAAGATTTTGTAAGGTTTTTGGCTATTTTTAGCAACGATGGCCATCTTTAATGTCAGATCAACAAAACTACTCTTCCTGTAAGGTCCAAGGCCCACTCAGTAGCATCCAATGGGGAATAACATGGGAATTTGAGTATAATTGGCCGATCAGTTCCGTTTCAGAGAAGCTCTGCTAATGGACCCGAACGGCTACACCCACACCACATGACAAAATTAAGCTAAAAATCAAGATCGCCTTGTGTCCCTTTAAAATCCTGTTTTACAGGCATAACACTTTCACAGTTTAGATTTCTGGTTTGATTTTGTGTATGTATATCTGAAGTACTTGTTGAAAGGAAATGTTGGCATATATTCAAACAAGCTTTACTTATTGGTGGTGGTGATGTTTGTGTGTGTTTGTGTGAGTGGGGGGGGGGGGGGGGGGGGGGGGAGAGATCTAGACTCCCTAGGAAGGCTTAGATCATAAAAAACGGACGGACCAACATTGGCGGTTTATGGGGTATAATGTTTTATGAGCTAAATTTTCGTCTATGATTATGAGTTACGCAAACGCATAAACCCGGTTTGTACCACAAAAATACCAAGAAATTAGACTCATAGGTATCAGTCCATTCATACATAAGTTTTAAGTGTCCACCCCTAGGGAGCTAAGTTTATTTAGAATGATTTCTTACCCCATAAGCCATGTTCTGACATGTTTCTACAGAAGGCTTAGGAGCTTAAGCTCATAAGTCAAAAAAGCCTGAAACCCTGCTGGGACCGACAAATTAGCTCATAAACCTCATGTTTTGGAGCGGACGGGCACATCAAAAAGTTTATTTGCTCTGAATGATATTTATCACTATGTCATATATCACATAAAAGTTGTCATAGGTAGTTACCAAAATGGCGGCTTCCAATTCATTTTAGTACAACCTTCAAATGGTCACGATCTTTGTTTATCAAACAATTTTTATAAATATTTTAAACTTTTACCAGTTTTAATAGAGTTTGTTTGAATATATGCCAGCTCTTTTCCTTAAATTACAAAACATGCAGATTGGTATTTGTAATTAAACATGCCTGTTTAATGATTGCATTTATATTTGTTGCAAGTGAGTTTCAATATTCTATTTTTGATACTTGTATCATGAGCTATATGCACACTTCCAGAACTACTTGCATATCCTCTTGCTGATATTATTAAAATATCGCCTAATGAAATATATAGATTGATTATTTGTTACACAATTGTTTTCTCTCCTTACAAGATTTCTGTAGTTTACCGCGATGCATTTAATTATCTCCCTTTAGTACGATATACTCGATAGGTACTCTTTGGAATTGACCGTAATGGGTTTTTCATGTAGGTACAAACATGGTGTGTCAACTTTTCTGTTGAAAACAAATGTTGAGGACACTGCTAATTGTTATTGTCCGAGCTGCACATGCTGAATATTACAACTGTACAAATTGTTTGTACCTACGTATCTTGTGCCTGGTAAAACCCATGAGAGGCCTATTCTGGAGTAAGTCTATTCACTGTGTCAGTCATGTGACTTGCGCTAACCAGGGTTCAAATTTAACAATTGTTTACTTGCTAAATGCAAGTAGATTTTTGCAGACTGCAAAGTAAAGAATAATAGCGCTTGCTAAATTGTTCAAGTAATAAAAGAAACCCTACACTTATTCACTGGACATGTTTATCTAACTTAGTTAAATAGGTGGATATATAGAGTTTTATTAACATTGTTGAGTGATTACGGGAAATAATTCCCGAGTGAGAAAGATTCTTGCGATATCTGAAACGACGTGCATTTTTGCACGAGTTTCTATATCGCAAGAATATTTCTCACGACGTGAATTATTTTCCGTATCACGACAAAAATGTTAATTAAACTACTATATATATATTCTGTGATGAATTTCTTTCCAGTCGTCTTTGACACAGTATTCCTTCTTCTGTCACTCCTTTGGCGACAAGCGCGGAGTAATATTATGACGTCAATTCGTGACGTAATATCGTGACCTCTATCGTTTAGTTCATAACATTTGGCTACTGTGCTCTCTTGCGCACTAGGCGAGATAGCACAATAGAGGAAGGGATATGTTATAGATTTTCTCAAACTGTGAATTTCTAAAATTCATCACAGAATATATAATATAAGCAAGTAATAATTATAGATTATTACATTCCTTCATCTAGCTGCGAAAATGTCATAATTTACATGTATAGTAATCCTTCTAAAATGAATCGAGGTTTTACATTTATTAATGCAAGTACCTTGATTAAATAGGCAAGTAGGAAAACACTTGCACATGCTTTTTTCAGCAAGTGGGCTAAACATATTAAATTTGACTTCTGCTATCTCCAGTTATTGTACGTTGTGGCCACAGTTATATAAAGCTTTGGGTTTTAGGTAGTTGGATACCTTTTCAACCACAGAGAAAACCTGGGTTTCAACTTTTGAATTCTGATGAAAAGAGAACAATCTTTATCTTGAATTTAAAAACAAGAGGTCAATGACCTTGAAGCTCTACTGACGGGTTCTAATGGCTAGATCAGCATTTCTGTGAAGTTTCATGAACACCTGCTCAGTAGTTTCAGATGTTGTCGTTACAATTTTTATATAACTCTATGTAAACAAAGATGGACGCTGGCAACGAATCAAATAATTTTCAACTAGGACCAACATCTTGTCATGCTGATCATTTTAGAAAAAGTCCCATATCAATATCATTTATAAGTTTCCAAGAAGAATTCGCTACAAATTCGTTTTTTAAAAATCATTTTTTAGCCATGGTGGCCATCTTGAATTTCAGCCAATCTGAAATTTTCCAAGGATCAACTAGACATCAAGAGCATCATTTCTGTTAAGTTTCATGAAAATCCTTCAAGTAGTTTCAGAGGAGTAGTCACTACAAGTATTTACTATATAACTCTATGTAAACAAATGATGGCCGCTGGCAGCCATGTTTAATGTCGAAATCAAAATGATTTTCGACAAGAACCAACATCATGTCTTCCTGATCATTTTAGAAAAAGGCCCATATCAATATCACTTACAGTTTTCAAGAAGTAGTCGCTACAAACTTGTTTTTTAAAAAATCTATTTTAGCCGTGACGGCATCTTGAATTTCGGCCTACGTGAAATTTTGCTAGGATCAACTAGACATCAAGAGCAACTTTCCTATGAAGGTTCATAAAAATCCGTCGAGTAGTTTCAGGAGGAGTAGTTGCTACAAGTTTTATACTACATAACTATGTAAACAAAGATGGCCGCTGGCAGCCATGTTTACTGTGGAATCAAAATAATTTTCGACAAGGGACCAACATCATGTCATGCTGATCATTTTAGAAAAAATCCATTTCAATATCACTTATAGTTTTTCAGAAGTAGTCGCTAGCAAACTTATTTTTTAAAAATCTATTTTGAGCCATAGCGGCCATCTTTGATATTCTGGCCGACCTTGATTTTGCTAGGATCAACTAGACATCAAGAGCATCATTCCTGTGAAGTTTCATGAAAATCCGTCAAGTAGTTTCAGAGGAGTAGTCCGCTACAAATTTTTACTATATAACTCTATGCAAACAAAAGATGGCGGCTGACAGCCATGTTCGAATCAGAAAGATTATCGGACAAGGACCAACATCATGTCATGCCTGATCATTTTGTAAAAACTCCCATAGTTTTCAAGAAGTAGTCGCTACAAACTTTTTTTTTTAAAAATCTATTTATAGCCGTGGCGGCCATCTTGAAATACACATCAAAAGTGAATTTTTGCTAGGATCAACTAGACATCATGGCCACATTTCTGTAAAAGTTGCATGAAAATCCATCCAGTAGTTTCAGAGAGTAGTCGCCACGGACAGACAGACGACAGACACCACACCACGGCAACTCTAACAATTTGTTAAATGCACAGCCATCTTAAAGTCCCTATCCTGCCATCTACATGCGAATTCTTTACAACAAATGTACAGTTACTAAACCTACTGACAACGAGAGGTATATATAGTAAATTACACATTTTGAGACACAATATAAACGGCTTTAGCCAACCAGGCCGAACTTCAAACCTGGAGTATCAAATTAAGAGTTACTTGGTTACCAACTCATAATTCATTTAAGCATATTCGGTATTGTAAGAACCCATGAATTAAACCTATAATTTTAATCAGCACAAATACATTATTATATGACTTGAAACACCTAGATCATGCTTTGATAAAGGGTTTTGTATCGGTGTTTTGGCCGCTATTTGGTGAGTTGGTTTCTTTAAATAATACTGCTTTGTGATGTGGAGCCAATGTTGCTCGATATGAAATGCTGTTATTGGTACTTCTTGGATGTCATAAATTGAAGATCAACAGAATCGGCTTCCGTAAACTTCCTTGTGTGATTAACTACCGCTCAGTGCTGCACGAAACATTTGTAAAACATTATTCTCATCTCATTGGCCCTAACTAAACTGCCACTTCCTGCAGAATCCAAGATGGTGTTTGCAATCTCTACTCCAATAGATCCTCAAGAAGTATTGATACACGATCTTTATTAGAGTGATCTGCATGCACGTCTAGTTGGTTCTAACTGAAACTCAAATTCCTACACAATCTTAGAAGGCTGCCATGGCTAAAAAATGTACAGAAACAACATTTATATCCATGCTCGTCAAGATCCATAAGAGATGCCATGACATGTACAGGCGTTCACGATTGAGCATGGAATTACATTCATACTGACGCAATGTCATCGTGTGTTCAACTCTGCCTCATTCCTCGCTGAATGTAAACAAGAGTGGGAATATATAATGAGTGATTGTCTCTTTCGTCACCGGTTCGTTGACCCATTGTAGCCACAGTAGCTGGCGATCTTTACACGCAACAAGTAAATTATATGTGTAGTCTACATCATTGTTTTTTGAATGTGTATGAAAGGTCTAACTCAGCCTTGCAATGAAAATAACACAATATTTAGCGCAGTGAACGATGCTTGATGGTTCAGACAAATTAGCACAATGATTTATTTTTAGTGGTCGTACATCATTCTCACATTTCCCGAGTTAAATTGTCCGCACGGTTTACACAACTCAAGCGAGAATGTCGATCATAGGAATTATTTTATTTCGTGCACTTATGGTAGTTTCAGCCGGTTTCTAATAAATTGGACTTGAGACAAAATGGCCAATAGCTTTAAAAACAAGGTTAATTTTTTTTTGAAAATACTAACTTCCATCACTGCTAGGGACGCCCAAAGCTATTTTCGCGGAGTGGAATACATCAACATCTAATAGCGAAAAGATGAATCTTTAGAAGTACATGTACTCAGTGTTAGGATATCGATTTTGGTCACGTGAGACTTGTAGGCGTGGCGAGTGGGAGGTGTCCACTAGTTTCAATTCACTGAGTACTTCCATTTTATTTGACGGCGTCATCGATTGTTTACATGTCTGATGCGTCCAACATCCATTGACATCTTTGATCATTGCCCTTCCCAATGTGGCCTCCACATGGCCCTGTGTGGACAAACACCCTTCCTCAGACGGTATTAAGAGCATCCATCGACACACGCAATGTATTTCCATGCTCTATCGGGAACGGCTGTAGTTGATAACTGATATTCATGATGAGGCTTTTAAGATGGCCACCAACGTCCATTTTGTTTGTATAGTCTTTTACAAAAAGACGTTTTGATGGGCAAACACTGATAGTCAATATCTACCAAACCTTTCATTTTGATCTTCGTGAAACTTCCCCAGTGAAAATTAACACATGCCCACCAGAATATTTCGCTGGAATTCTGGTAGAAATTCCAGAGCTATTCCACGGGAATTCCTGTTAACTTTCAGTAGGGTTTACAAGGAAATTCCTTAAGATGTCTAGTAGGTCTTAGATTCAACTTCATCTAAAATTCAAGATGGCCACCAGGGAAAACATTTAATACAAGTTTGTGGTTACTAATTCTCCAGAATTTTATGGTATTGATGTGGGACCTTCACTAAATGATAATCCCTGTCAGTATCCGCGTCCGTACTGTCCATGTCCATCAACAATTGCACATTGATTCGTCACGGAACACGGAACTGATCAATGGATGCTTCCCAACATTTTCTCTATATAACCGATTTTTCACGGATACATGCGCGGATACGGTCACGGACCACAGATCATAGAAATTCATGAAACTTCACAGAAATGCTAAAACTAGTCATCTTTTTTTATATGGCTAGGACAGGACCACTGTGATTGGTAATGTTCCTAAACTTTTATTCTGTTATCATTAAAACTTAATTCAGAGAAATGTTGCAGATTGTTCTTAAAAGAAATGCAATGGTTTTTAATGTCCCATTAAAATGTCACATTAGGTTATATTGGGACAGCAGCCTCAGTGGGAGATGAGATGTATATTCCATCAGACATGTCTCTTGTCAGGGAGCGAACCCACACGGGGCAGAGGTCTGTAGCTCTGACACACATGGCCTTATCCATGTAGCTACCGAGGCCACTGTATATATACTGTCCATGTAGCTACCGAGGCCACTGTATATATACTGTCCATGTAGCTACCGAGGCCACTGTATATATACTGTCCATGTAGCCACCGAGGCCACTGTATATATACTGTCCATGTAGCTACCGAGGCCACTGTATATACTGTCCATGTAGCTACCGAGGCCACTGTATATACTGTCCATGTAGCTACCGAGGCCACTGTATATATACTGTCCATGTAGCTACCGAGGCCACTGTATATATACTGTCCATGTAGCTACCGAGGCCACTGTATATATACTGTGACAACTTAAAAAATAAGCAAATCAACAAACTTTAAAAATGATCACATTTTATTATCTTTTTTTATTAAAATAGCCATGAAATTATAACAGAGCTAGTACAAATGCTAGATATACAGTATTTGGCAGAATGGCTAGGGAATATTTACATTAAATGTTCTATTTACATTAGAAAATAGGTGTATATATTATAAATAATAAATGTTAACCAACATTTGTATACCAATGTAGAAACATGAGTGCTGTGTTCTGGTATTTAGATAAAACCAATGAGTGCTGAGTTCTGGTATTAAGATAAAACCAATGAGTGCTGAGTTCTGGTATTTAGATAAAACCAATGAGTGCTGAGTTCTGGTATTTAGATAAAACCAATGAGTGCTGAGTTCTGGTATTTAGATAAAACCAATGAGTGCTGAGTTCTGGTATTTAGATAAAACCAATGAGTGCTGAGTTCTGGTATTTAGATAAAACCAATGAGTGCTGAGTTCTGGTATTTAGATAAAACCAATGAGTGCTGAGCTCAGGCCCCGTGTTCATGAACAAACTCGTCACATTTCAAGCTTAAGCTCAAAACTCAAATATTTATTTCTGAGCTATATTTTTTTTTAATTAATGATTGCCATAGGGAAACTTTCAGGACAGTTTTAAATTTTGCTTATCTCTATTTGAGTAAATGTTCAAGTAATTCCAACTCTGTCAAAAATCATCAACCGGAACACGGTGACAATATGCGCAACTAGGCTTGGTAATGATCATCTTTGTCAACTTTCATTGAAATTTGGCCAAGGGTTGAGGAGAACTAGCCCAGACAAAGTTTGTGTATTACAACTTTTAAAGGGCCACAATTTTGCTTATCTCTATTTGTGTAAATTTTCAAGTAATTCCAACTCTGCCAAAAATCATTCAAGTCAGACAGACAGACAGTCATACCAAGTAGGGGAGACATAATGAGTGCTGAACTCTTATATTTTGTATTTACACAACACCCATGATTGCTGGTAAACATGATAATACTGTCATATTTTTACTGAGGAAGATGGGTCTTAACAAAAACAACAAACAACAGCTGAATAAAGATACATAACTATAACTAAGGACGGGATAATCCATGAGGAGATTTTAATCTTTATAACGAATAACAACCCAATTCTGGATACTATCAGACACTTAAATATACAGACAGCAGGGCCTTTGGCAGTCTGGGATTAATAACCTGTAAATAAGAGGCATCCGTTTCCATATTGTATGTCCGGTGTACATTGCTTTTAGCTCCAGTTGTTTTGTATCAGAACAAAGATTATAAGAATCTTTTATGGGTATCCCGTGAATATCAGGAATTCCAACACGAGGTATAATTGTGTTTATTGGAACCGAGGCTCAGCTGAGGTTCCGATTAAAACAGTTATACCGAGTTTTGGAAAATACTTTATCTTGAACCGGTTACCTATGATTAGATTCCAGGGCTACTATAATAAAATTATGAAAAAGACTGAGATTTTTGAAAATGCTGAAATTGAGCGCGTGGAGCGACAATTTCAAAATCGTATATATTGGTACGCGACCGACAAAGATGATAAAGTACTATTAAAGATATAACAGATTACATTTTATTTTACCTTAAATTACAGCATTGTATCTGTAACTGTCGTAAGAAAATACACAAATACAATTAACATTCCGTGTTCTTGAAGTTCTGTGTTCTTGAAGTTCTAGGTATAACGCTTACACTGATTTTTAAGACCTTTATATATACATATATACATATTATTGCCTTTAGACTTCAAATTTCACTTTTCTATGAAGACTGCTAAAAATAAAAAATATAATTTCACCCCACCTAACACAATTAGGATGAGAATCGACCATTTATTTTATATCTGCCTTAATTCCACAAAAACAAGTCATAATAAATAATGTGTTCCACAAACAAGAGTTCATTAATTTAAAAGTGTAAACTTGTTGAAAATGAAACTACTCATACATAAAGTCGGCATGACCATGCTTCTTTCTATTTCTTTCCAGTGGTTAGGTGAACTCTCAACTTCAAAGTCAGACTCAACATCACTAGTTTCTATTGAGGATTGTCGGTCATTTTGTAATGTAGTGGCTTGCTGGGCTAGTTCAATAATTGTTGGTGTTGGTTTGAACCGGTAACACTTGTCCTTTGAATTGAAATTCACCGACAGGACAGCATTTAAAGTTTCGGCAGTCATGCTGGATTTAAATTTAGTTTTTAGTAATTTTAAGTGCGAAAATAATTGTTCAGATTCAACATTACCATGAGGAACAACAATTGGTGCTTTCACTAGTTTGTTCCACTCACATCTCAGCGACACACATACGGTAGCGAAAGAACCAATTCTAGAGCAATACGCACTTAAATCAATCATTACTCTTTATTTTGCAAATGGCAGATTGTTTGATAAACAGGAAATGCTTAAGTTCTATTGAACCTATCAAACTTGTCGATTCACAAACCCAATCTATTGACTTGTTACCAGCTTTTTTATACCGCGCCACCAATGCCAAAAACCAAACACACTAAAATAAATTGTACGGATTTTTTACGAATATAAATATACCATTTATATTCTGCGCATTGACGTCCCCAACTAACAACGTTTAGCATGTTTATTTACACAATGACGTCATACAACTGTCTTTGTTTATATCAGCGCGTGAATTTTATCTCCCCCCATGTGTAAGATCAGGATTTCCAGCACCGATGTAATACACGGATCACCTTATCCGGTATGCAAGAAAAGAAATTTGATAACATCTGTTGGCTATGGAATAATTTCTGCTGGAAATAATGCTTTATATGAAATTATTCCTAGTACGGAATTTATTTCAACAGGAGTAGGAAATATTTCGTAGTAGGAATTGTCATGGTTGTTTCTCTGAAATTACACACAATCTCTAGTACTCCTGAGGACAAATGCAAAACATACAAATTTCTCATTTCAAATTAATTTGAAGCTTATGTGCTACGTGTGGAAATTATCCAATACCTGGTTCCATACTGAGAAGTATCATGGTTCAATTCGGAGGAATTGAATTGGGCTTTTAAGGCACATCAACACATGAAAGGTTACATGGCGCCTAACAGGAATGAACGTGCCAGGCTCATCCTCCATTTACATCAAAATAAATTATGGAGAATGGGCCTAGAACCTTCTTACCTGTAGAACTGCAGAGTTGCTGCAAATTCTATAGTAGAAAAATTTAGGATGGAGCCACCGGGGGTGCTGGGTGTGGGGTTGTGTGATTGGGTTGTATTATACCCCGGTAATAAATTGGTAGGAACAATGTTAATGTACCAAATACCTACCTCAGGACAATATGGGTATGTATGACTTTAAAAACAATCAATTTTCTCAAATCTGAAAATATGCTATACTCATAAGATTCAAACTATACTAGTATTGCACATAGCATGGAAGTGTACAAATAAACCTCTATAAAAGCAGGAAGTAAGAACACAGGGAGGAGAAACGGGTTCATAAACTCTCTAGTTTATCGATTTATGTTTTGGCGCTAGAACACCGCCATTTACTATTTTATCGATACAGGTAAATCGATCGTAAGCACGTTACATTTGAAAAGTTAAAATTTCAGCCAACATCTCAAATTAGGTTTTCACAGCCTCTTTTTTTACGGCTTTCTGTTATAATCAACATCACAAAATTACCTTCTTGACAAAGATAAATATGTCTACTATTCACTTTTTGTTATTATTAATGCCTAATATATAACCCATACTTTGTATCTTGTTTGCAATAGCTCCACACCATTTTGAATTTGAAAAAATTTCAACCGATATCTCAAAAGGCACATTTTCATCACCTCTTTTTAAGCTTTGTCTTAAAATCACCACCATGAAATTACCATCCTGACAAAGATAAATATGTCTACTATTCAGTTTTTGTTATTATTAATGCCTAAATAACCCGTAGTCTTGTATCTCGTTTGCAATAGCTATACACTGTCACCATTTTTCATTTGGCGCAGACTGACGCCATCTTTATTCCATGGAACTGTCTGGTAAAATGTGCTTTAATACATGCAAACAAATACACGCTCTGTATCAGAGGACACAATGTGAATAAATAATACTTATGTTTAAATTTCGCACCTTTATTGAGTTTGTAAGTGTAATAATTTATATGAATTTGCTGTTTTTCACTGTCGTGGAAACAACCGGAAGTAGTCATTTTCACGCAGTAGTGAAACACATGCGCGACAACATAAAACGGCAAAACGATCCATTTCTCATCCCTGTATACTTACTCCCTGATAAAAGGAACAAATTTGATTGTCATCACAAGTACACGAAAACAAAAGTTCTACCTTTCCCACTGATACATACTATGCAAATCATCAAATTAATATACAGTAAGAAAGCCATTTTTAACATATTCCACTTTTTTTGTTGTAATAGTCTGACAGCCATCAATACCTCAGTAAATGTTATTTTTCTGATTTTTATTTCCTAACAAAATCAAGTCTGTTACTTTCTTTTGTTTGTTTTTCTTGCTTTCAACTAATAAACTTTTCTTTTTTTTTTACCTTTCGATAAAAGTTCTTGTCATGGGTATTAAAGACTAACAACAGTAGCCAGTATTTATACAATGGTTCCCTTAGTATTTATTGCCTGGTTAGTTAGGTTTTATTAAGGCTATAAAAAGTCTCGACTTGTAACAGTTGAGTAATAAAGTTGAATAATATTGGAAAGTAATACTATAAAATTGGTTAATACAAAAAGAGAAAATCTATCTAGCGAAACTCAATCAATTAAACTCAATCAATTAAACCCGGATCACTCTATTTGACATGGTTACATTTTCATGCGGATTTTTTTTCATATACAATATAAAACTAGAGCTATCACTAAAGGTGATTAATACCCCCGCTTGGTGACCTGTTTGAATGTGTGTGTATCCTCAAAACAGGTACTGGCTGTATACCAGATATCGTCATTTTTATGTTGGTTCTTTAATATATTTAAATCAAAACTAGTCATCTCATAAATATTTTTGCTGGTAGAGAAGCTTACCCCTTTGCCGTAGATATTCTGTGTTTAGATTGTTCCTACTCTCAGTAACAAGTGTCACGTGACCATTACTAAATATAGACTGAACTGGGTCGGTCGTTTGAGCTGAATGTAATAGTTATCGTCATGTTCAGTTTAATACCGAATAATCCATGTTTTGGATGATGAAAACGTGTGTAGTTATTAATTGAAACATAAATATACCATTGCTTATGAATACACCAAAAAATATCTAGAACAAATTTATATCATTCTACAATTTAAAATGGTTTTTCAACTGTAGGTATTGAATGTAATTTACTTCGACGTTCATAATTTAAAGGGAAATAACTGGCCGCAATTTTAAATTGATTGACGTGAATTTTATCTCCCCCCATGTGTAAGATCAGGATTTCCAGCACCGATGCAAACACGGATCACCTTATCTGGTATGCAAGAAAAGAAATTTGATAACATCTGTTGGCTAGGGAATAATTTCTGCAGGAAATAATGCTTTATATGAAATTATTACTAGTACGGAATTTATTTCAACAGGAGTAGGAAATATTTCCTAGTAGGAATTGTCATGGTTGTTTCTCTGAAATTACATACTCCCGAGGACAAATGCAAAACAAGCAAATTTCTCATTTAAAACTAATCTGAAGCTTATTTGCTAAGTGTGGAAATTATCCAATACCTGGTTCCATACTGAGGAGTATCATGGTTCAATTCGGAGGAATTGAATTGAATTGGGCTTTTAAGGCACATCAACACATGAAAGGTTACATGGCGTCTAACAGGAATGAACGTGCCAGGCTCATCCTCCATTTACATCAAGACAAATTATCGAGAATGGGCCTAGATCCTTCTTGCTGCAAATTCTATAGTAGACAAATTTAGGATGGAGCCACCGGGGGTGGGGGGGTGTTGTGTGATTGCAGTGGTTGTATTCTATCCCAGTAATAAATTGGAAAGAACAATGTTAATATACCAAATACCTACCTCAGGACAATATGGGTATGTATGACTTTAAAAACAACCAATTTTCTCAAATCTGAAAATGTGCTATACTCATAAGATTCAAACTATACTAGTATTGCACATAGCATGGAAGTGTACAAATAAACCTCTATAAAAGCAGGGAGTAAGTATACAGGGAGGAGAAACGGGTTCATAAACGCACTAGTTTATCGATTTATGTTGTCATGCTAGAACGCCGCCATTTACTATTTTATCGATACAGGTAAATCGATCGTAAGCGCGTTAGATTTGAAAAGTCAAAATTTCAGTAAACATCTCAAATTAGGCAGTTTTTACAGCCTCTTTTTTTTTTACGGCTTTCTGTTATAATCAACATCACGAAATTACCTTCTTGACAAAGATAATATGTCTACTATTCACTTTTTGATATTATTAATGCCTAATATAACCCATACTTCGTATCTCGTTTGCAATAGCTCCACACCATTTTTAATTTGAAAAAAATAAAAATTTCAGCCGATATCTCAAAAGGCACATTTTCATCACCTCTTTTTAGGCTTTGTCTTAAAATCATCACCATGAAATTACCATCTTGACAAAGATAAATATGTCTACTATTCACTTTTTGTTATTATTAATGCCTAAATAACCCGTAGTCTCGTATCTCGTTTGCAATAGCTATACACTGTCACCGTTTTTTATTTGGCGCAGAGTGGCGCCATCTTTGTTACACAGAACCGTCTGGTAAAATGTGCTTTTATACATGCAAACAAATACACGCTCTGTATCAGAGGACACAGTGTGAATAAATAATACTTATGTTTACATTTCGCACCTTTATTTTGTAAGTGTAATAATTTATATGAATTTGCTGTTTTTCACTCTCCCACGAAACAACCGAAAGTTGTCATTTTCACGCAGTAGTGAAACACATGCGCGACAACATAAAACGGCAAAACGATCCATTTCTCATCCCTGTATACTTACTCCCTGATAACAGGAACAAATTTGATTGTCATCACAAGTACACGAAAACAAAAGTTCTACCTTTCCCACTGATACATACTATGCAAATCATCAAATTAATATACAGTAAGAAAGCCATTTTTAACATATTCCACTTTTTTTGTTGTAATAGTCTGACAGCCATCAATACCTCAGTAAATGTTATTTTTCTGATTTTTATTTTCTAACAAAATCAAGTCTGTTACTTTCTTTTGTTTGTTTTTCTTGCTTTCAACTAATAAACTTTTCATTTTTTTTTACCTTTCGATAAAAGTTCTTGTCATGGGTATTAAAGACTAACAACAGTAGCCAGTATTTATACAATGGTTCCCTTAGTATTTATTGCCTGGTTAGTTAGGTTTTGATAAGGCTATAAAAAGTCTCGACTTGTAACAGTTGAGTAATAAAGTTGAATAATATTGGAAAGTAATACTATAAAATTGGTTAATACAAAAAGAGAAAATCTATCTAGCGAAACTCAATCAATTAAACCCGGATCACTCTATTTGACATGGTTACATTTTCATGCGGATTTTTTTCCATATACAATATAAAACTAGAGCTATCACTAAAGGTGATTAATACCCCCGCTTGGTGACCTGTTTGAATGTGTGTGTATCCTCAAAACAGGTACTGGCTGTATACCAGATATCGTCATTTTTATGTTGGTTCTTTAATATATTTAAATCAACACTAGTCATCTCATAAATATTTTTGCTGGTAGAGAAGCTTACCCCTTTGCCGTAGATATTCTGTGTTTACATTGTTCCTACTCTCAGTAACAAGTGTCACGTGACCATTACTAAATATAGACTGAACTGGGTCGGTCGTTTGAGCTGAATGTAATAGTTATCGTCATGTTCAGTTTAATACCGAATAATCCATGTTTTGGATGATGAAAACGTGTGTAGTTATTAATTGAAACATAAATATACCATTGCTTATGAATACACCAAAAAATATCTAGAACAAATTTATATCATTCTACAATTTAAAATGGTTTTTCAACTGTAGGTATTGAATGTAATTTACTTCGACGTTCATAATTTAAAGGGAAATAACTGGCCGCAATTTTAAATTGATTGACGTGAATTTTATCTCCCCCCATGTGTAAGATCAGGATTTCCAGCACCGATGCAAAACACGGATCACCTTATCTGGTATGCAAGAAAAGAAATTTGATAACATCTGTTGGCTAGGGAATAATTTCTGCAGGAAATAATGCTTTATATGAAATTATTACTAGTACGGAATTTATTTCAACAGGAGTAGGAAATATTACCTAGTAGGAATTGTCATGGTTGTTTCTCTGAAATTACATACTCACGAGGACAAATGCAAAACAAGCAAATTTCTCATTTAAAACTAATCTGAAGCTTATTTGCTAAGTGTGGAAATTATCCAATACCTGGTTCCATACTGAGGAGTATCATGGTTCAATTCGGAGGAATTGAATTGAATTGGGCTTTTAAGGCACATCAACACATGAAAGGTTACATGGCGTCTAACAGGAATGAACGTGCCAGGCTCATCCTCCATTTACATCAAGACAAATTATCGAGAATGGGCCTAGATCCTTCTTACCTGTAGAACTGCAGAGTTGCTGCAAATTCTATAGTAGACAAATTTAGGATGGAGCCACCGGGGGTGGGGGTGGGGGGTGTTGTGTGATTGCAGTGGTTGTATTCTATCCCAGTAATAAATTGGAAAGAACAATGTTAATATACCAAATACCTACCTCAGGACAATATGGGTATGTATGACTTTAAAAACAACCAATTTTCTCAAATCTGAAAATGTGCTATACTCATAAGATTCAAACTATACTAGTATTGCACATAGCATGGAAGTGTACAAATAAACCTCTATAAAAGCAGGGAGTAAGTATACAGGGAGGAGAAACGGGTTCATAAACGCACTAGTTTATCGATTTATGTTGTCATGCTAGAACGCCGCCATTTACTATTTTATCGATACAGGTAAATCGATCGTAAGCGCGTTAGATTTGAAAAGTCAAAATTTCAGTAAACATCTCAAATTAGGCAGTTTTTACAGCCTCTTTTTTTTTTACGGCTTTCTGTTATAATCAACATCACGAAATTACCTTCTTGACAAAGATAATATGTCTACTATTCACTTTTTGATATTATTAATGCCTAATATAACCCATACTTCGTATCTCGTTTGCAATAGCTCCACACCATTTTTAATTTGAAAAAAATAAAAATTTCAGCCGATATCTCAAAAGGCACATTTTCATCACCTCTTTTTAGGCTTTGTCTTAAAATCATCACCATGAAATTACCATCTTGACAAAGATAAATATGTCTACTATTCACTTTTTGTTATTATTAATGCCTAAATAACCCGTAGTCTCGTATCTCGTTTGCAATAGCTATACACTGTCACCGTTTTTTATTTGGCGCAGAGTGGCGCCATCTTTGTTACACAGAACCGTCTGGTAAAATGTGCTTTTATACATGCAAACAAATACACGCTCTGTATCAGAGGACACAGTGTGAATAAATAATACTTATGTTTACATTTCGCACCTTTATTTTGTAAGTGTAATAATTTATATGAATTTGCTGTTTTTCACTCTCCCACGAAACAACCGAAAGTTGTCATTTTCACGCAGTAGTGAAACACATGCGCGACAACATAAAACGGCAAAACGATCCATTTTTCATCCCTGTATACTTACTCCCTGATAACAGGAACAAATTTGATTGTCATCACAAGTACACGAAAACAAAAGTTCTACCTTTCCCACTGATACATACTATGCAAATCATCAAATTAATATACAGTAAGAAAGCCATTTTTAACATATTCCACTTTTTTTGTTGTAATAGTCTGACAGCCATCAATACCTCAGTAAATGTTATTTTTCTGATTTTTATTTTCTAACAAAATCAAGTCTGTTACTTTCTTTTGTTTGTTTTTCTTGCTTTCAACTAATAAACTTTTCAATTTTTTTTTACCTTTCGATAAAAGTTCTTGTCATGGGTATTAAAGACTAACAACAGTAGCCAGTATTTATACAATGGTTCCCTTAGTATTGCCTGGTTAGTTAGGTTTTAATAAGGCTATAAAAAGTCTCGACTTGTTACAGTTGAGTAATAAAGTTGAATAATATTGGAAAGTAATACTATAAAATTGGTTAATACAAAGAGAAAATCTATATAGCGAAACTCAATCAATTATACCCGGATCACTCTATTCGACATGGTTACATTTTCATGCGGATTTTTTTTCATATACAATATAAACTAGAGCTATCACTAAAGGTGATTAATACCCCCGCTTGGTGACCTGTTTGAATGTGTGTGTATCCTCAAAACATGTACTGGCTGTATTACAGATATCGTCATTTTTATGTTGGTTCTTTAATATATTTAAATCAAAACTAGTCATCTCATAAATATTTTTGCTGGTAGAGAAGCTTACCCCTTTGCCGTAGATATTCTGTGTTTACATTGTTCCTATTCTCAGTAACAAGTGTCACGTGACCGTTACTAAATATAGACTGAATTGGGTCGGTCGTTTGAGCTGAATGTAATAGTTATCATCATGTTCAGTTTAATATCGAATAATCCATGTTTTGGATGATGAAAACGTGTGTAGTTATTAATTGAAACATAAATATACCATTGCTTATGAATACACCAAAATATATCTAGAACAAATTTATATCATTCTACAATTTAAAATTGTTTTTTAACTGTAGGTATTGGATGTAATTTCCTTCGACGTTCATAATTTAAAGGGAAATAACTGGCCGCAATTTTAAATTGATTGACATGAACTAGTTGTCTCCCTTGGCTGAAAATGTTTAGCACATGCTTTTAGTTTGATTCAATAGGTCAGCTATTTTAAAAGGACATTTTCCTGCGCGTGCGCATTAGCGCGTGATTCCCCCGATTGTGTTTTGTTTATAACGGTATTTATATAGGTAAACGGGTTGGTTTGAGAGTGTATGTTAACATTTCTAAACTATTTTTTCCTCTCCAATCGTCTGATGATAGTGTGTAGTGACTTGTAACGTGGGGTCGAAAAATAATCACAACATCGAGCGTTTTATTGATAATGACGAAATCTGGTGAATGACGATAACTGGTACACAACCAGTACTGATTCTGTATTTTCATATAAATTAACTAAAAAACAAATTTAATGCAAATATAAGGAGATTATAACTACCGCATTGGTGTCCAGTCAGAATATGAATCATTTCCTTAAAATGGATGCGTGGGCATACTCTGAAGTTTGAGTTGAGCAGTCTCAATTACAAATAATTAAAAATATGTGGAGTATCAAATATTAAATAAGAAAAAGGAAAAGAAGATATGCAACAATTATCTGATAAATAACGCGACAAATAATTAAAATATGTGGAGTCTTAGGTAAAAGATAGTGGAGTGAAACCTATGAAGCCTTATAATTATAAAATTAGTGGAGTGAAACCGTATATGGTTTTCATTAAGTATGTTCACATCATACCAAAATGGAAAATCAATATGCAAACATTATCAGCTAAATAACTCAAAAGTAATTATCATATAGCCCCAACGAAACCTTGTTTGGCGGGGGTATAAATACGTGAAGTCTTACATAAACAAGAGGTCAATGACCTTGAAGCTCTACTGATTGATTTTGATTTCAGGTAGTAGTCGCTACAGACTTGTTTTTTTAAAAATTATTTTTAGCCGTGGCGGCCATCTTGAATTTCCGGCCGACCTGAAATTTTGCTAGGATCGATAAGACATCAAGAGCAACATTCCTGTGAAGTTTCATGAAAATCCGTCAAGTAGTTTCACAGGAATAGTCGCTACAAGTTTTCATTATATAACTCTATGTAAACAAAGATGGCCGCTGACAGCCATGTTTAACGTTGAATCAAAATAATGTTTGACTCTGATAACCATCATGTCATGCTGATCATTTTACAAAAAGTCCCATATCAATATCACTTATAGTTTTCAAGACGTAGTCGCTACAAACTTCTTTTTTAAAAAATCTAATTTTAGCTATGGCGGCCATCTTGAATTTCTGGCTGATCTGAAATTTTGCTAGGATCAATTAAACATTAAGAGCAACATTCCTGTAAAGTTTCATGAAAATCTGCCAAGTAGTTTCAAAGGATTAGTCGTTACAAGTTTTTACTATATAACTCTATGTAAACAAAGATGGCCACTGGCAGCCATGTTTTAACGTTGAATCAAAACAATTTTTGACAAGGACCAACATCATGTAATGCTGATCATTTTACAAAAAGTCCAATATGAATATCACTTATAGTCTTCAAGTAGTAGTCGCTACAAACTTGTATTTTGAAAACCTATTTTTAGCCATGGCAGCCATCTTGAATTTCCGGGCGACCTAAAATTTGCTAGGATCAATTAGACATCAAGAGCAACATTCCTGTGAAGTTTCATGAAAATCCGTCAAGTAGTTCCAGAGGAGTAGTCGCTACAAGTTTTCATCATATAACTCTATGTAAACAAAGATGGCCACTGGCAGCCATGTTTAACGTCGAATCAAAATAATGTTTGACTCTGATAACCATCATGTCATGCTGATCATTTTACAAAAAGTCCCATATCAATATCACTTATAGTTTTCAAGACGTAGTCGCTACAAACTTCTTTTTTAAAAATCTATTTTTAGCTGTGGCGGCCATCTTGAATTTCTGGCCGATCTGAAATTTTGCTAGGATCAATTAGACATTAAGAGCAAAATTCATGTAAAGTTTCATGAAAATCTGTCAAGTAGTTTCAAAGGAGTAGTCGCTACAAGTTTTTACTATATAACTGTATGTAAACAAAGATGGCCGCTGGCAGCCATGTTTAACATTGAATCAAAACGATTTTTGACAAGGACCAACATCATGTCATGCTGATCATTTTAGAAAAAGTCCCATATCAATATCACTTATAGTTTTCATGAAGTAGTCGCTACAAACTTGTATTTTGAAATATTTTTTTTAGCCGTGGCGGCCATCTTAAATTTCCGGCTGACCTGAAATTTTGCTAGGATCAATTAGACATCAAGAGCAACATTCCTGTGAAGTTTCATGAAAATCCGTCAAGAAGTTTCAGAGGAGTAGTCGCTACAAGTTTTCATTATATAACTCTATGTAAACAAAGATGGCCGCTGGCAGCCATGTTTAACGTCGAATCAGAAATATTTTCGACAAGGACCAACATCATGTCATGCTGATCATTTTAGAAAAAGTCCCATATCAATATCACTTACAGTTTTCATGAAGAAGTCGCTACAAACTTGTTTTTTAAAAACCTATTTTTAGATCTGGCGGCCATCTTGGATTTCACATCAACATGAATTTTTGCTAGGATCAACTAGACTTCATGGGCAACATTTCTGTAAAGTTTCATGAAAATCCATTCAGCAGTTTCAGAGGAGAAGACGCTACAAAAAAAAGTTTACGGACAGACGGACGACGGACGCCGCACCACGGCATAAGCTCTGCTGATCTCTGATTAGTAGAGCTAAAAATTAGTGGAGAGTAACCTTTTGAAGTCTGTATAGTTAGTGGAATGTAACCTTATGTGGTTTTCATAATGTATTTTTACATAATACCAAAAAGGAAAAGCAAATATGCAACCATTATTTGTTAAATAATGCAACCGGACGTGACGAGACGAGACACAAAGTAAATTAGTGGAGTGTAACCTTATGAGGTCTTAAAATTAGTATAACTAATGAGGTTATTATTACCTATTTTCATGTCATAAAAGAAGGAAAAGAACATATGCAACCATTATCTGTTAAATAACAGGACAAATAATAGAAAAACTTTGTGGAATCTTGTGTAAAAATTAGTGGAGTGTAACCTTATGAAGCCTGTATAATTAATGGAATGTAACCTTATGTGGTTTTCATAATGTATTTTCACATCGTACCATAAATGAGGAGCAAATATGCAACCATGTTACTATTATCTGATAATAAAACGGGACGGGACGCGACGGACAAAGTGATTCCTATATAGCCCCCACTTCTTCGAAGCAGGGGTATAACAAACTTGTCTTAGCATGCATACATCATACAGTCTGATCATTCTAATATTTATCACATCGGCACATATAAAATATAACATATAACGTTAGTCCACCCTGCTCCGTGTCGAATGTTGTGAACTCAAGCGTGACATGATGAACGGTGTGCATGCCATCGCGAGTAACCCAAGACCCAGCAGAGGTCGGTAAGCTATCCAACCAATGGCTATCACTGTCAGTGAGAGACTGATGGCCAGGCTCATATTCATCAGGAACACCCCCATAGCAACTAGGTCACGCACAATTGGCAACCAGTCAACTGGAAATAACAAATAAAGATGTGTGTAATGATAAATATATCCAACAAACTTAGAACTTATTCTGTCATAGTTGTATCATAGTTTCAAGCATATACAAATTAAATTTCATCCCATTATTACAAATGGTGTAGAAGTTGTGGACAGGACATAAAACTGCATTACCATGACCTGTGACCTTGAATATTATTCCCCTAATTGATGATACGTACACTCATAACATTTCACCTCATTCTCTGAAGTGGTTAAAAATGAATGTGGGACAGGAAATGTTTTCTTAATCCAGAGCAATAAGACTAACCGCTTGACTCAAAACAAACTAAGCAGATTTTCTCAAAGTCAACAAGTGTTTGGTAAGAACATTTTAAATCTGCAATCCATCTGTTACAAGGCAAGAACATTTTTATTCTAACGCACTTGACAAAAATCCTGCAATCCGATTGGTTGACGTTAAACCATTTGCGACTATTAAATTGTGCATAACCCATTGCAAATCCAGTCATGTGATGTTAAATTTTCAAAAACACTGAAATACGTAAGAACCTGGTAAACCAGTATTGAAATGTTCTTTTGCAACTGTTAAACGGTCGCAAATCGTGTTTAACAGCTCCGCTAACGCGTCCCCACTAAACAAAATTTGCACACATTAAACGACTGATATACCATCGCAAAATTCAAAATGTCGATACAGTTAACCCATATTCGACAAAAGTGTCCGCGTATGTTACTCAGGGCTTTTTTTCGGAAATAGGGAAAAAAACGCGATTTTCGAGTTAAAGGGGAAAACATATTGTGATTTCCAGATAAAGGGGGAACAGTGTATTAGGCAGAAAGTGAAGATTTGGGTGTGCAAATATGCAAAGGAGGTACATTTTAGATAAACTGTCTTCTATAAATGTATCCCCAACTTAATAATGTTGAGAAAGTTAGAGCCTCAGCAAAAGAGGGGGAAAAAGTAGTCTGTTTTGCTAGAGGACGGGCCGAATATCGGCCCCCTGTTTACGAAGGAAAAAAAAAGCCCTCATACTAAGCACAAGCTTTGGACAAGCGACAATCCCACATGCTTCTCCAAATACGTCACACCTAGGTTGACAATCCCACATGCTTCTCGAAATACGTCACACCTAGGTTGACAATCCCACATGCTTCTCCAAATACGTCACACCTAGGTTGGCAAACCCATATTGAAAAGAGATTTATTTAAACACTATTCAAAAATCTTTTAAAATTTACTTTGCATGTTACTACAGTTAATTAGAATATAAACGTGTGTATTAAAGTAGCTATCCCCCCAATTACAGCCAAATTTTACAACATAAGTACACCGTTTCTAAACCTGCTGATGTCAAGGTATATATATAACTTATTTTGAGAATCTAAACTCTAGAGACACAATATAAATGGCTTTAACCAGCCAGACCAAACCCCAAAACTGGAGTGACGAATTATAAATCGGTGTGTAGGCAAAAGGTCTAGGGTAGTCAGGGGGCATGCCCGCCGGGATTTCTTTTTTAGAAAGAAGGCAAATCCAGCATTCTGACGGTATTTTAAGCAGCAAACAATGTTTTTAACCTGCGATTTCAAGTTTTTTTAATCTGCGATTTCGCAACAAAAACATCGAAACAGATACAAAATAACATATATTAATATGAATACTTGCTTTTTGAAAATCAATCGAAATTTTGCACAATCATGGTGTGTTTGGTTCCGAAAGACCGCGAGCGAAAACAATGACTTTTATTTTCTGAAAAGACCACGGGTAAAAATTGGTACGAGCTGACCATATCCCTCCACCCACTATCCCTCTCAGTTTTTATTGCATTTTTATTGTTTTGATTTCTGGAGACAAGGTGTAGTCACGTGCCTACAGTGCCTATAGGCAGCTACGCCACTTATACGCATATTCAATCACGGGTATTTTAAGAACATGTGGAAAAAAACAAAAACTTTTAATTGGCACATATACATTATTATATGACCTGAACACCTGGAAAGAGTTTTGATAAACGTTTTTTTAGTGTAATTTTGTCGTTTTATGGCCGGTTAGTTTCTTTAATATGAATATAAACGTGTATTAAGAAGAAGTTTTGTATACTGAACAGTTGTTAACAATAGCATGTCACCAGTCAAGTTTCCTCAGAGGTCAGTAAGCTGTAGACATACTAAACTTGAACACCCCACCATTAACAGAGATGCTACATCAAACCACGTACCTAAGGTTGTAACAATGCTTGTCAAACACCCAAATCCAATGAACATCAAAAGCCAGCCACCAAATCTTATACCCCATGTCAAAAATGTGTTCTGCATTTTTTCTTTCTCAAACATTTGCTGAAAGGAGAGATAACAAATATTATATAGGGTACTTATATACATAATATACCTTACACGAGGACTCATTCATTATTGAATTTATTAAACGAGATGGCAAAATGATATAATGCGAATATAATTATAATAATTTTTGCTGGGTTTAATAAAATTCAATAATGAATGAAAACGGTCAGATAACAAAGGAAGACAATGGAGAAATCTTTAGCGTATTTAAGCCTATAGACCTGTGCATTACTGTCAGCATGACCTATTTATAATATATATGAGTTCCTGTTAGATACTGAATTTATAAAATCTGATACTGATAAAATTGATGAGGCAGTTCTGATTGCTCACCCAGCCGAGCAGAAACCGAGCATGATTCAGCCTTCATTTGCTATAGTAGGACAAATTGTAGGACAAATTGGTGCAAATTGTCCCCATGTTTCATCAGAAGTGGATTATAAATATAAAGTTACTGATCAGTGGAAACAGCAAAAACCATCAATTTTTAATATGAGGTCAATGACCTTGAAGCTCTATTGATAGGTTTTTGATAGCTAGAGCAGCATTCCTGTGAAGTGTCATGAAAATCCGTCGAGTAGTTTCAGAGGAGTAGTCGCTACAAGTTTTCATTCTTAACTCTATGTAAACAAAGATGGTCGCTGGCGGCCATGTTTAACGTCAAATCAAAATAATTTTTTTTGACAAGGATCAACATCATGTCATACTGATCATTTTAGAAAAAGTCCCATATCAATGTGACATAAATAGTTTTCAAGAAGTAGTCGCTACAAACTTTTATTTTGAAAATCTATTTTTAGCCATGGTGGCCATCTTGAATTTCCGGCCGACCTGAAATTTTGTTAGGATCAATTAGACATTAAGAGCAACATTCCTGTAAAGTTTCATGAAAATCCATCAAGTAGTTACAGAGGAGTAGTCGCTACAATTTTTTTACTAGATAACTCTAACATAAACAAAGATGGCCGCTGACAGCCATGTTTAACATCGAATCAAAACGATTTTCGACAAGGACCTGAAGTTTTGCTAGGATCAATTAGACATCAAGAGCAACATCCCTGTGAAGTTTCATGAAATGCGTCAAGTAGTTTCAGAGGAGTAGTCGCTACAAATTTTCATTATATAACTCTATGTAAACAAAGATGGCGCTGGCCGCCATGTTTAACGTCGCATCAAAATAATTTTTGACAAGGATCAACATCATTCCATACTGATCACTTTAGAAGAAGTCCCATATCAATATCACTTATAGTTTTCAAGAAGTACTCGCTACAAATTTATTTTTGAAAATCTATTTTAGCTGTGGCAGCCATCTTGAATTTCCGACCAACCTGAAATGTTGCTAGAATCATTTAGACATCAAGAGCAACATTCCTGTGAAGTTTCATGGAAATCCGTCAAGTAGTTTCAGAGGAGTAGTCACTACAAGTTTTTACTAAATAACTCTATGTAAACAAAGATGGCCGCTGGCAGCCATGTTTAATGTCGAATCAAAACGATTTTCGATAAGGACCAACATCATGTCATGCTGATCACTTTAGAAAAAGTCCCATATCAATATCACTTAGGAGTTTTCAAGAAGTAGTCGCTACAAACTTGTTTTTTAAAAATCTATTAATAATTTTTAGATTTGGCGGCCATCTTGGATTTCACATCAACATGAATTTTTGCTAGGATCATTAGACTTCATGGGCAACATTTCTGTAAAGTTTCATGAAAATCCATTCAGTAGTTTCAGGGTAGTCGCTACAAAAAACGGACGTACGGACAGACGGACGATGGACACCGCACCACGGAATAGTTCTAATCTTTGAATTTTTATCATGTTTATAATTTGCTACATTATATTTAAGCTATATATTTAACTCACCGTAGCCGACAGTTTCCCTGAATACAGCATTTCCAGCACGTTGCCTGCCACCGTCTGGTATGGAAGCAACTTTGGACCAACCTGGCGGGCTATTATGCTAACTGTGGATGGAGGTCCCAACTGCGATTTACCACTAATCCCTGCATATTCAAACTTCACTCTGATGTCACCAATCTGGAATGGAATAAATCAAATTATTTCTAAAACAAATATTAAAGGCAATGCAGAACATCAGTTTAATATTAAAGTGGGCACTTATGCATGTTCCTATATCAGGGGTTGTGCCTTCCTTCTATATCTGCCCCAGCATATGGATATATAAGGGGTGGGGTTCTGCCTCCTATATCTGCCCCAGCATATGACTATGTAGGGTGGACAGGATTCGGACTGTAATAAAAAGGCCATTATAAGTTTACCTGAGGACAGACAGAGTCCATACTATGATAGAATAGTTCATTATACACTTGTCATACCTGAGGACGGACAGGGTCCATGGTGTGATAGAATAATATATTATTCACAAACCTGAGGACGGATTAGGTCCATAATGTGATAGAACAGTCCATTATACACTTGTCATACCTGAGGACGGACAGGGTCCATGCTGTGATAGAACAGCCCATTATGCACTTGTCATACCTGAGGACAGACAGGGTCCATGCTGTGATAAAACAGCCCATTATGCACTTGTCATACCTGAGGACGGACAGGGTCCATGCTGTGATAAAACAGCCCATTATGCACTTGTCATACCTGAGGACGGACAGGGTCCATGCTGTGATAGAACAGTCCATTATACACTTGTCATACCTGAGGACGGACAGGGTCCATGCTGTGATAGAACAGTCCATTATACACTTGTCATACCTGAGGACAGACAGGGTCCATGCTGTGATAGAACAGTCCATTATACACTTGTCATACCTGAGGACGGACAGGGTCCATGCTGAGATAGAACAGTCCATTATACAGTTGTCATACCTGAGGACGGACAGGGTCCATGCAGTGATAGAACAGTCCATTATACACTTGTCATACCTGAGGACAGACAGGGTCCATGCTGTGATAGAACAGTCCATTATACACTTGTCATACCTGAGGATGGACAGTGTCCATGCTGTGACAGAACAGTCCATTATACAGTTGTCATACCTGAGGACGGACAGGGTCCATGCTGTGATAGAACAGTCCATTATACACTTGTCATACCTGAGGACGGACAGTGTCCATGCTGTGACAGAACAGTCCATTATACACTTGTCATACCTGAGGACGGACAGGGTCCTAGCTGTGATACAACAGTCCATTATGCACTTGTCATACCTGAGGATGGACAGGGCCCATGCTGTGATAAAACAGTTCATTATACACTTGTCATACCTGAGGACAGACAGGGTCCATGCTGTGATAAAACAGTCCATTATACACTTGTCATACCTGAGGATGGACAGGGTCCATGCTGTGATAATACAGTCCATTATACACTTGTCATACCTGAGGATGGACAGGGTCCATGCTGTGATAAAACAGTTCATTATACACTTGTCATACCTGAGGACAGATAGGGTCCATGCTATGACAGAACTGTCCATTATACACTTTGTCATACCTGAGGATGGACAGGGTTCATGCTGTCATAGAACAGTCCATTATGCACTTGTTATACCTGAGGATGGACAGGGTCCATGCTATGATAGAATAGTCCAGTATACACTTTGTCATACCTGAGAATGGACAGGGTCCATGCTGTGATACAACAGTCCATTATACACTTGTCATAACTGAGGACGGACAGGTTCCATGCTGTGATAGAATAGTTCATTATACACTGTCATACCTGAGGATGGATAGGGTCCATGCTGTGATAAAACAGTCCATTATACACTTGTCATACCTGAGGATGGACAGGGTCAATGCTGTGATAAAACAGTTCATTATACACTTGTCATACCTGAGGACAGACAGGGTCCATGCTATGACAGAACTGTCCATTATACACTTTGTCATACCTGAGGATGGACAGGGTTCATGCTGTCATAGAACAGTCCATTATGCACTTGTCATACCTGAGGACAGACAGGGTCCATGCTGTGATAGAACAGTCCATTATACACTTTGTCATACCTGAGGATGGACAGGGTCCGTGCTATGATAGAATAGTCCAGTATACACTTTGTCATACCTGAGAATGGACAGGTTCCATGCTGTGATAGAATAGTTCATTATACACTTGTCATACCTGAGGATGGACAGGTTCCATGCTGTGATAGAATAGTTCATTATACACTTGTCATACCTGAGGACAGACAGGGTCCATGCTATGACAGAACTGTCCATTATACACTTTGTCATACCTGAGGATGGACAGGGTTCATGCTGTCATAGAACAGTCCATTATGCACTTGTCATACCTGAGGACAGACAGGGTCCATGCTGTGATAGAACAGTCCATTATACACTTTGTCATACCTGAGGATGGACAGGGTCCATGCTATGATAGAATAGTCCAGTATACACTTTGTCATACCTGAGAATGGACAGGGTCCATGCTGTGATAGAACAGTCCATTATACACTTGTCATACCTGAGGATGGACAGGTTCCATGCTGTGATAGAATAGTTCATTATACACTTGTCATACCTGAGGACAGACAGGGTCCATGCTGTGATAGAACAGTCCATTATACACTTGTCATACCTGAGGACGGACAGTGTCCATGCTGTGACAGAACAGTCCATTATACACTTGTCATACCTGAGGACGGACAGGGTCCTAGCTGTGATACAACAGTCCATTATGCTCTTGTCATACCTGAGGATGGACAGGGCCCATGCTGTGATAAAACAGTTCATTATACACTTGTCATACCTGAGGACAGACAGGGTCCATGCTGTGATAAAACAGTCCATTATACACTTGTCATACCTGAGGATGGACAGGGTCCATGCTGTGATAAAACAGTTCATTATACACTTGTCATACCTGAGGACAGACAGGGTCCATGCTGTGATAGAACAGTCCATTATACACTTGTCATACCTGAGGACGGACAGGGTCCATGCTGTGATAGAACAGTCCATTATGCAGTTGTCATACCTGAGGACAGACAGGGTCCATGCTGTGACAGAACAGTCCATTATACACTTGTCATACCTGAGGACAGACAGGGTCCATGCTGTGATAGAACAGTCCATTATACACTTTGTCATACCTGAGGACGGACAGGTTCCATGCTGTGATTGAATAGTTCATTATACACTTGTCATACCTGAGGACAGACAGGGTCCATGCTGTGATAGAACAGTCCATTATACACTTGTCATACCTGAGGACGGACAGTGTCCATGCTGTGATAGAACAGTCCCTTGTACAGTTGTCATAACTGAGGACGGACAGGTTCCATGCTGTGATAGAATAGTTCATTATACACTGTCATACCTGAGGACAGACAGGGTCCATGCTGTGATAGAACAGTCCATTATACACTTGTCATACCTGAGGACGGACAGTGTCCATGCTGTGATAGAACAGTCCCTTGTACAGTTGTCATAACTGAGGACGGACAGGTTCCATGCTGTGATAGAATAGTTCATTATACACTGTCATACCTGAGGACAGACAGGGTCCATGCTGTGATAGAACAGTCCATTATACACTTGTCATACCTGAGGACAGACAGGGTCCATGCTGTGATAGAACAGTCCATTATACACTTGTCATACCTGAGGACGGACAGTGTCCATGCTGTGACAGAACAGTCCATTATACACTTGTCATACCTGAGGATGGACAGTGCCCATGCTGTGATAGAACAGTCCATTATGCACTTGTCATACCTGAGGATGGACAGGGCCCATGCTGTGATAGAACAGTCCATTATGCACTTGTCATACCTGAGGATGGACAGGTTCCATGCTGTGATAAAACAGTTCATTATACACTTGTCATACCTGAGGACGGACAGGGTCCATGCTGTGATAGAACAGTCCATTATACACATACCTGAGCATGGACAGGGTTCATGCTGTCATAGAACAGTCCATTATGCACTTGTCATACCTGAGGACAGACAGGGTCCATGCTGTGATAGAACAGTCCATTATACACTTTGTCATACCTGAGGATGGACAGGGTCCATGCTATGATAGAATAGTCCAGTATACACTTTGTCATACCTGAGAATGGACAGGGTCCATGCTGTGATAGAACAGTCCATTATACACTTGTCATACCTGAGGATGGACAGGTTCCATGCTGTGATAGAATAGTTCATTATACACTTGTCATACCTGAGGACAGACAGGGTCCATGCTGTGATAGAACAGTCCATTATACACTTGTCATACCTGAGGACGGACAGTGTCCATGCTGTGACAGAACAGTCCATTATACACTTGTCATACCTGAGGACGGACAGGGTCCTAGCTGTGATACAACAGTCCATTATGCTCTTGTCATACCTGAGGATGGACAGGGCCCATGCTGTGATAAAACAGTTCATTATACACTTGTCATACCTGAGGACAGACAGGGTCCATGCTGTGATAAAACAGTCCATTATACACTTGTCATACCTGAGGATGGACAGGGTCCATGCTGTGATAAAACAGTTCATTATACACTTGTCATACCTGAGGACAGACAGGGTCCATGCTGTGATAGAACAGTCCATTATACACTTGTCATACCTGAGGACGGACAGGGTCCATGATGTGATAGAACAGTCCATTATGCAGTTGTCATACCTGAGGACAGACAGGGTCCATGCTGTGACAGAACAGTCCATTATACACTTGTCATACCTGAGGACAGACAGGGTCCATGCTGTGATTGAATAGTTCATTATACACTTGTCATACCTGAGGACAGACAGGGTCCATGCTGTGATAGAACAGTCCATTATACACTTGTCATACCTGAGGACGGACAGTGTCCATGCTGTGATAGAACAGTCCCTTGTACAGTTGTCATAACTGAGGACGGACAGGTTCCATGCTGTGATAGAATAGTTCATTATACACTGTCATACCTGAGGACAGACAGGGTCCATGCTGTGATAGAACAGTCCATTATACACTTGTCATACCTGAGGACGGACAGTGTCCATGCTGTGATAGAACAGTCCCTTGTACAGTTGTCATAACTGAGGACGGACAGGTTCCATGCTGTGATAGAATAGTTCATTATACACTGTCATACCTGAGGACAGACAGGGTCCATGCTGTGATAGAACAGTCCATTATACACTTGTCATACCTGAGGACAGACAGGGTCCATGCTGTGATAGAACAGTCCATTATACACTTGTCATACCTGAGGACGGACAGTGTCCATGCTGTGACAGAACAGTCCATTATACACTTGTCATACCTGAGGATGGACAGTGCCCATGCTGTGATAGAACAGTCCATTATGCACTTGTCATACCTGAGGATGGACAGGGCCCATGCTGTGATAGAACAGTCCATTATGCACTTGTCATACCTGAGGATGGACAGGTTCCATGCTGTGATAAAACAGTTCATTATACACTTGTCATACCTGCGGACGGACAGGGTCCATGCTGTGATAGAACAGTCCATTATACACATACCTGAGCATGGACAGGGTCCATGCTGAGATAGAACAGTTCATTAAACACTTGTCTTACCTGAGGACGAAAAGGGTCCATGCTGTGATAGAACATTCCATTAAACACTTGTCATACCTGAGGACGGACAAATGTCCATGCTGTAATAGAACATTATACACACACCTGAGGAAGGACAGGGTCCATACTTTGATAGAACAGTCCATTAAACACTAAGTCTTGTAATACCTGAGGACGGACAGGGTCCATGCTGTGATAGAATAGTCCATTAAACACTTGCACTCTCTTATCATCCAGAGAGTGGTATGTGTCTGGCTGTAGCTGATGGTAGTCTGTTATCTGGGACACCAAACCTGGGGGAGGGAAAACACACAATCATGGTCTTTAATAACAAAGGGTGAATGTGAAACTATTGCAACTATAAATAAATAAAGACCAAGGTTAAGCCGTTGATAAGCACTGTAGTTGGAGATGCTGCTTGTCCGAAAGCTAGGACACGAGCCCTACGGAAGGCAAACAACAATGTCTAGATAAATGAATGCTTGGATGAGTGACTCAACCAAATTTGTCACCAGTGGCTGGATCTGGTCAGTCGGGCTATGTCCCATAAGCAGTGACATAGCTGCCTTTGCGCCACTTTCATAGTTTTTCAGCAAGAAAATAATTTTGCTCAGAGGTCACCAAATCCATTCTTGAAAATCAAATATTTCTTTACTGGCATGCAGACTCTGCTAGCAACATAGGGCTTGCATAGGGCTTGCAAATTGTTTGTATACGCCACTGATAAAAACCATGTTTTTCCATCTTAATACGAGTTGGGGTTTGGAATTAGCCATCCCATTCATAACACATATTAATCAACATTCAACTTTTATGAACATTAGAAAGTGTTTTACGTCAATGCATCAGAATTTGTATTTAAAGAGGCCTCCACCGAACTGAACCAAAATATGAATAAAAGAGATCTAAAATATATTTTGAGAATAAATTATACATGACAAATCACAGACCTTATAACAGATTATTAATATGTCTGTGGACAAATACACTGATTCACCATGTTCCACACCTTCAATTCAGGAGGCAAGTCCCTTTAAAGGGACACTTGGCAATCTTGAAGTGTTTATCAAGCACTGAAATTAACGTCTCGATTTATTTATCCATTATCATTTTGACTTTAAACCTGCTTGTATATAATTAAATAAAATTTTGACTTTTCACTCTTTTGTTTTATTCTTCCATAGGTTTAAATATATTAGTGGTGCAATATTATCAATAATAATATGCAACAACAATTTGTTTTATACTTTTCTTATAATTAATATTAATGACTGAACGAATGTAAGTTATGTAGAAAAACTAACAGGACATCTTGAGTTTTTAAAAAGTCAAGATTGCCGTGTGTCCCTTTAACAGTCCACTTCATGAAGATCCACGCACTGTTCTTCCATCTAACAATGTACACAATCCTTACCATCTAACAACGTACACAATCCTTACCATCTAACAACGTACACAATCCTTACCATCTAACAACGTACACAATCCTTACCATCTAACAACGTACACAATCCTAACCATCTAACAACGTACACAATCCTTACCATCTAACAACGTACACAATCCTTACCATCTAACAACGTACACAATCCTTACCATCTAACAACGTACACAATCCTTACCATCTAACAACGTACACAATCCTTACCATCTAACAATGTACACAATCCTTACCATCTAACAATGTACACAATCCTTACCATCTAACAACGTACACAATCCTTACCATCTAACAACGTACACAATCCTTACCATCTAACAACGTACACAATCCTTACCATCTAACAACGTACACAATCCTTACCATCTAACAACGTACACAATCCTTACCATCTAACAACGTACACAATCCTTACCATCTAACAACGTACACAATCCTTACATCTAACAACGTACACAATCCTTACCATCTAACAACGTACACAATCCTTGCCATCTAACAACGTACACAATCCTTGCCATCTAACAACGTACACAATCCTTACCATCTAACAACGTACACAATCCTTACCATCTAACAACGTACACAATCCTTACCATCTAACAACGTACACAATCCTTGCCATCTAACAACGTACACAATCCTTGCCATCTAACAACGTACACAATCCTTGCCATCTAACAACGTACACAATCCTTACCATCTAACAACGCACACAATCCTTACCATCTAACAACGTACACAATCCTTACCATCTAACAACGTACACAATCCTTACCATCTAACAACGTACACAATCCTTACCATCTAACAACGTACACAATCCTTACCATCTAACAACGTACACAATCCTTACCATCTAACAACGTACACAATCCTTGCCATCTAACAACGTACACAATCCTTGCCATCTAACAACGTACACAATCCTTGCCATCTAACAACGTACACAATCCTTACCATCTAACAACGTACACAATCCTTACCATCTAACAACGTACACAATCCTTACCATCTAACAACGTACACAATCCTTACCATCTAACAACGTACACAATCCTTGCCATCTAACAACGTACACAATCCTTACCATATAACAACGTACACAATCCTTACCATCTAACAACGTACACAATCCTTACCATCTAACAACGTACACAATCCTTACCATCTAACAACGTACACAATCCTTACCATCTAACAACGTACACAATCCTTACCATCTAACAACGTACACAATCCTTACCATCTAACAACGTACACAATCCTTACCATCTAACAACGTACACAATCCTTACCATCTAACAACGTACACAATCCTTACCATCTAACAAACGTACACAATCCTTACCATCTAACAATGTACACAATCCTTACCATCTAATAACGTACACAATCCTTACCATCTAACAATGTACACAATCCTTACCATCTAATAACGTACACAATCCTTACCATCTAACAATGTACACAATCCTTACCATCTAACAACGTACACAATCCTTACCATCTAACAACGTACACAATCCTTACCATCTAACAACGTACACAATCCTTACCATCTAACAACGTACACAATCCTTACCATCTAACAACGTACACAATCTTTACCTTTGGAAAGAAGGAATTCTCCAACATGAACTTCGGGCGCCTCGTAGACAGTAGATTGCACAGGCATAGACCTATGGACAGACAACATTAAAGTTAAATTTAGCAAAGCTGCTAAAACTGAAAATTAACATATAATAATAACATTTATCTTATGATAATCAGAGAAATGAAAATGTTATTTCACACTGTGGAATATAGAGTTTTATTTCCACATTAGCTGCCAGGACTGACGTCAATGTCACCTGCCAATAACATTCAATAAAGGGAATAATTTCATTTAAAATTTGACATAAACTGATATAAAATGTAATAAATAGATTATTTAACTGATGGGATCGATTACAGGAAAATCCTTCACTCGGTGGTAGGCACGTTCTGTTTTTGGCCACACTTCTACCATCTCGTCAAGGATTTCCTTATAATTGATTCCATCAGTTAAATAGTCTCTAACTGAATTAAATAATTATGCAACTCTCTTCAAAGAGCACCACCTACTGGGGCATATACGCCCATCGTTGGCAAGGTTAAGTTCAAGATTAAACCTTTTTTCAAAGAAGAGTTATTGGCCTTTACAAGATGTATTTATTGGATCATGTTGAAAATTTGTTCAAAGATCTATTGCTGTAGACATAATAATTTGAAAGTTATTAGCCACAATCACTTGTAAAAGGCAATTTAGGTTCCAGGTTAAACCATTTATCAAAGGGGAATAATTAAAAAAAAATATGAACAGTGAGTAGATATTGGCCTTTATCGGATGTATTCACTTGATCATGCTGAAGATGTGTACAAAGTTTTATTGTTGTACACTTTATTCTTCGAAATTTATTCGAGACAATCAGTTGTCAGGTTAAAGTTAACGGATGGACGGACAACGTTACAACTCAATACATTGCTTCGGGGTATAAAAATGAAAATGTGTTAAAAGTATCCATGACAACTTGAAAGAAAGTCTAAAACATTGTTGCAGCAAAACAACTTGACAGAGATATAAATCCATTAATAATGCTCTCAATAATTCTTCTCACTTACGTAGGGTTTTTATGGTTAAATGCATCGTCAAAGCCCTGACTCCTCACCAGGTCTGTCCGCCATTCTTGATCTTAAATAATTTAAACAACAACAACTTGAGCACCAGGTACATGTGATTGATTTTGTATTCTAACACCACCTGCGCTGTCATTCATATACACAAAGAAGAGAGACAACTGTATGTTATTCTACGACAAAATACAGCTGTTCCATTAATTCTCCGCGTATATTTCATCCATTGGAAGCGCCACGTTACATGACGTCACTTGGTAAATATACGTCACAAAGACAAACTCAGCAGTAATTTTAATGAAATGTTAATTACAACAAGCTTGCCATGCTCCGAAACCTTGCACAACTCCGATATAAACCCATCATATGCATCAGTACATGTAACATTAATAAGCATCTTGAAGGAGCTGAGAACGCTTGAAGTCATACAGCGCAAGCTATGCAGAACTTTGCATACGGGGGCGCCCAATGAAACAGCCTGTAAACATAGCAGCCTGATTACCTTGACCTACAAGATAATATATAGTGCCCCCACAATAGCGTAAACAATGGGGTTATTGTTGTTTTAGAATCGAAATATTAAATACGTACCTGTATTTTATCGGTGAAGCACTCGTGATTTAATTACTACGCATACGAACTCCTAACTGTATTTTATTCACCGATAAAACACAGGTACGTATTTATTATTTGTTAATTAACTGGTTACAATAAATTAATCTGTTTGCTTGTTTGGTGTTTTACGTCATTTTTAGCACATGTCAGGCCATATATGACGGTCGATTTTTTGTGGTAGAGGCGGACCACTCCATTTTACTGGGTATAACCTGTATTGTATACCAACCGTCCACCGTAAGAATCAACACTTTCTCACCGGACAAGTCAAGCTCCCAGTAGTAATGTATGGTAATTTAGAACTAAATGCAGTGGTCAAAATTAGCACTACCAGTATGTGAAAAAGCTAGTAAATATTAATTCGGGCCAGTAAAAATCTAAACATTTTATATAGTCGGGCTTATGAAAATTGCATCAGTCCAAATGATTATATAATAATTCGGGCTAGTGAACAGAAATCCTGGTTTCTTTGACTGTAAATGGCAAGCTCCCTTATTCATTTTAGAACAACCTTCAAATAGTCATATCTTCCGTGTATATTATCCCATTTTGTTTACCCTTTTCCAATATGTTTAGAACTCAAATATATGCCTACTTTCCCTTTAACTTAAATGCAAGCAAGCTGATCATTGCATTATAGTCTGCTTTGTTTCATAAAAACTATGTTACCGTAGTTATAGTAGTACCAAATTAGACGCAAAATATTGATCCTGTTCCACTTGACTGACTTTGTTTCATATCTCAAAACTGAAGCAGCCTAGCTACGCAATATGCATAATTAAGGCCAGCAAATTGATTTATAAACTAAAAGGAACATAAAAAATCCTCTAAAACTGCTTTTATTATTTCAGTACTAGAAGGGTGTTCCACAGAACACCTGTGTCGCCAGCCGTGTGTTAATTTCACCAGGTACAATCTAACTAAAAAGTTTGTAGACAGGGAGTGCCATCCTTCATGAATTATGGAGCTTTTTTTTTTAAAGTTTTAAAGTTTATGAAAAGGGGCATAAATCTGCACTGGATAATTGATAAGTAAAAACTGTATAAAGTTTCAAGACCATATGTCAATATTTTGCCAAGTTATGAGCTAGGTTAAAGTTTTATAAAAAAGGTCCTAACTCTGCCCAAAAAGAAAGTCAGAGTTATTGGACATGTGTAATGACATTCCTTTGGTTAAAGGGGTTGATGCACTATTTGGAAACAAGGTTTATTTTAAAGGGCTCTGAAAAACCTGACAAAAGATGAAAGAATTATCAAAATGTCGTAAAAGAGATATGACCTACTGAAAATTTGCAAAGAACATAAATGGAGGTGGCAATCTTGGAACGATGATGTCATCGTGCCTTTTTACCATATATGGCATATTGACAAAATACAGTTTAAAGCAAAGAAAATCACTGCAAATGAAAAATAAGCAAACAATGTATTCATTTTACATCTGTATATTTAGTTTTAATCAATTTGCAGTGATTTTCTTTGCTTTAAAATGTATTTTTTCAAGTTTTTCAGAGCCCTTTTAAATAAAACATGTTTGGAAATAGTGCATCAACCCCTTTAAGATGAAGATATGTGTGAAGTTTCATGAACATAGGTCAAATAATTTTCATCATGTTATGGTAAGCTTGGTAAAGTTTTATGACAATGGGCATAACTCTGCTGAAATGAAAGTCAGAGTTATTGGTCATGGGTAACACTGTTCTGTGTTGTAAGATGAATATGTGTGTGAAGTTTCATAAACATAGGTCAAATACTTCTTAAGTTCTGGCCTGTTAAGAGCTTGGTTAGGTTGCAGGTTAAAGTTTTATGAGAAGGAGCAAAAATGAAAGGCAGTGTTATTGGACGTGTAATAACATCCCTTGGGTTAAGGTGAAGATATGTGTGAAAATAGGTCAAATACTTTTCAAGTTATTGCCAAGGTTAGGTTGCAGGTTAAAGTGTGATGGACGGATGACGGACCAAGTGATCCTTAAGTGTCTACCATGCTATGCAGGCGACACAAAGACTGGACAACAATACTTTTGGATGATGTCCTTTCAGATTTGTATTTTTCATTGTCACATGTGATCCAAGATGGCCCCCATTAAAACAAACAGGAACTATCACTGAAGGTGAGGAATACCCACCGCTTAAATTCTAAGTCAAACAAAGGGCCATAATTCTGTTATAAATTAAGCAATCAACAATGGGTGATGTAGAGGGACATAAGGTCATCAGTTGTTATGTGTATATGAAGTTTGGGAACAATCCATCAAAACTATTTGATGAATGCAAGTAATAACAATGTGTTATGCGACGGGATGGGATAGGTCATACGTGATTCCTGTATAGCCTTCACTTTGTGAAAGCAGGGATATAAATATCCACTTTAAACCAGTAGAGCATCCACACGCACTCTTGGTCCTCTTGTTTTACTTACTGTAAGAATAGGTTTTCTCTACTCTTGTTTCCCCATTGCCTTCATCATATTTTCTGTAAATAAAAAGTTCAATGATAATAATACTTTCTTATAGGTTGCCTCAAGTCCATTTAATTTTTAAACATCCGTAATCAAAAATGAATTAAAGGGAGTTGAGGATTTAAACATCCATAATCAACAATGAATTAAAGGGAGTTGAGGATTTAAACATCCATAATCAACAATGAATTAAAGGCAGTTGAGGATTTAAATATCCATAATCAACAATGAATTAAAGGGAGTTGAGGATTTAAACATCCATAATCAACAATAATTTAAAGGGAGTTGAGGATTTAAACATCCATAATCAACAATAATTTAAAGGGACTAATGGATTTAAACATCCATAATCCACAATGAATTAAAGGGACTTGGGGATTTAAACATACATAATCAACAATGAATTAAAGGGAGTTCAGGATTTAAACATCCATAATTAACAATAATTTAAAGGATTTAAACATTCATAATCAACAATGAATTAAAGGGACTTGAGGATTTAAACATCCATAATCAACAATAATTTAAAGGATTTAAACATCCATAATCAACAATGAATTAAATGGATTTGAGGATTTAAACATCCATAAGCAATAATGAATTAAAGGGACTTGAGGCAATCTATAAGAGTGACTGCATTCAATTCAAATATAAATAAAACCATCATAATGTGCTTCAGTTTCGTGTGACGTGTCTAGATATACATTGAATTAGTCACATGTTACCTTTCCATTAATTATTGTTAATGAACATGGTCGGTCTGGAAAGCTTAACGACTCGGCTGCGTTTTGTTGCTAAGGCCTAATAAAACAAGAGGTCAATGACCTTGAAGCTCTACTGATTGATTTTGTTTTCAGGAAGAAGTCGCTACAAACTTGTTTTTTGAAAATCTATTTTTAGCAGTGGCGGCCATCTTGAATTTCCGGCCGACCTGAAATTTTGCTAGGATCAATAAGACATCAAGAGCAACATTCCTGTGAAGTTTCGTGAAAATCCGTCAAGTAGTTTCAGAGGAGTAGTCGCTACAAGTTTTCATTATATAACTCTATGTAAACAAAGATGGCCGCTGACAGCCATGTTTAACATTGAATCAAAATAATGTTCAACTCGGATAACCATCATGTCATGCTGATAATTTTAGAAAAAGTCCCATATCAATATCACTTATAGTTTTCAAGAAGTAGTCGCTACAAACTTATTTTTTTTAAATCTATTTTTAGCTGTGGCGGCCATCTTGAATTTCTGGCCGATCTGAAATTTTGCTAGCATCAATTAGACATCAAGAGCAACATTCCTGTGAAGTTTCATGAAAATCCGTCAAGTAGTTTCAGACGAGTAGTCGCTACAAGTTTTCAATATATAACTCTATGTAAACAAAGATGGCCACTGGCAGCCATGTTTAACGTCGAATCAAAATAATGTTCGACTCGGATAACCATCATGTCATGCTGATCATTTCAGAAAAAGTCCCATATCAATAACTCTTATAGTTTTCAAGAAGTAGTCGCTACAAACTTATTTTTTAAAAATCTATTTTTAGCCGTGGCGGCCATCTTGAATTTCCGGCGGACCTGAAATTTTGCTAGGATCAATTAGACATCAAAAGCAACATTCCTGTGAAGTTTCATGAAAATCCGTCAAGTAGTTTCAGAGGAGTAGTCGCTACAAGTTTTCATTATATAACTCTATGTAAACAAAGATGGCCGCTGGCAGCCATATTTAACATCGAATCAAATCGATTTTCGACAAGGACCAACATCATGTCATCCTGATCATTTTAGAAAAAGTCCCATATCAATATATCTTATAGTTTTCAAGAAGTAGTCGCTACAAACTTATTTTTTAAAAATCTATTTTTAGCCGTGGCGGCCATCTTGAATTTCCGGCCGACCTGAAATTTTGCTAGGATCAATTAGACATCAGGAGCAGCATTCCTGTGAAGTTTCATGAAAATCCGTCAAGTAGTTTCAGAGGAGTAGTCGCTACAAGTTTTCATTATATAACTCTATGTAAACAAAGATGGCCGCTGGCAGCCATGTTTATAGTCGAATCAAAACGATTTTCGACAAGGACCAACATCATGCCATGCTGATCATTTTAGAAAAAGTCCCGTAGCAATATCCCTTAGAGTTTTCAAGAAGTAGTCGCTACAAACTTGTTTTTTAAAAACCTATTTTTAGATTTGGCGGCCATCTTGGATTTCACATCTACATGAAAAAGTCCCATATCAATATCTCTTATAGTTTTGAAGAAGTAGTCGCTACAAACTTACTTATTTTAAATCTATTTTTAGCTGTGGCGGCCATCTTGAATTTCCGGCCGACCTGAAATTTTTCTAGGATCAACTAGACATCAAGAGCAACATTCCTGTGAAGTTTCATGAACATCCGTCAAGTAGTTTCAGAGGAGTAGTCGCTACAAGTTTTTACTATATAACACTATGTAACCAAAGATGGCCACTGGCAGCCATGTTTAACGTTGAATCAAAATAATTTTCCACAAGGATCAACATCATGTCATGCTGATCATTTTAGAAAATGTCCCATATCAATATCACTTATAGTTTTCAAGAAGTAGTCGCTACAAACTTATTTTTTAAAAATCTATTTTTAGCTGTGACGGCCATCTTGAATTTCTGGCAGATCTGAAATTTTGCTAGGATCAATTAGACATCAAGAGCAACATTCCTGTAAAGTTTCATGAAAATCCGTCAAGAAGTTTCAGAGGAGTAGTCGCTACAAGTTTTTACTATATAACTCTATGTAAACAAAGATGGCCGCTGGCAGCCATGTTTAACGTTGAATCAAAACGATTTTTGACAAGGATCAACATCATGTCATGCTGATCATTTTAGAAAAAGTCCCATATCAATATCACTTATAGTTTTCAAGAAGTAGTCGCTACAAACTTGTATTTTAAAACTCTATTTTTAGCTTTGGCGGCCATCTTGGATTTCACATCAACATGAATTTTTGCTAGGATCAACTAGACTTTATGGGCAACATTTCTGTAAAGTTTCATGAATATCCATCCAGTAGTTTCAGAGGAGTTGTCGCTACAAATAAAAGTTTACGGACAGACAGACAGACATACGGACGCCGCACCACGGCATAAGCTCTGCTGATCTCTGATCAGTAGAGCTAAAAATGGCATAATATATGCGAACAATATATATAAAAAAAATATCTAAAAAAAAAACTTTTTCCTACCTACCTACCCTAACTTTATGACAGGGTGAAACCAGAAACACACAAGTTTTTTTTTTAGGCCTAAAATCATAAATATTACTTTAAAAGGGGACTAAATGGCTAATATATAATATAATTCAATTAATGTGTATTTTTATCACAAAACAAGAATGTATAAGAGCCTTAAAGCATCATATGACATGTATAAACTACTATTCATGTTTTATATAACAATACTAGCAAAGTCGTACAGTTTTCCAGACCAAACTATATCATTAACAATAATTAAATCTTACGCATAATGGGTCAAAGTTCACACTAACTATTAATCTGAAACCCATTATGGTGGTTGTATTCATATTTGGATATATGGTGGATAGACACCCATAATGCTTCCAGATCGCCTCCAATGCCTTTAAGAATGCTTTGTATTTAAACCATAGTTCTTCTATTCATTTAATGTGTTGAGTATAATCTGCCATTCAGTCGCAATTAAATTTTTTCAAAATATTGATATCCCATTCCCTGACAAATTGTTTTCAATCAAGATAAAGACTGTTCTCTTTTCATCCGAATTTACAAGTTGAAACCCAAGGTTTTCACCCATAATGCTTTCAGGCTGCCTCCAGGGTTAAACAACAATGACAGACAACTTACCTATCAAAAATGCTGACCTATTTATTTCCTTTCTTATCACTGCATTTGCGTCAATGAAAACTAGGTTATCACTATTGGTATAAATCCATTTGTTTCAAACCCTTAAAATTTCATGCAAAACAAAATATTTTGAATTAAACCATGGCCTTGAGTTAAAGGTACAACATGTCCGGAATGAGCCGATATAGAACCTTTAGTATCAAGGGACAACATGTCCGGAATGAGCCGATAATCAAGGGACAACATGTCCGGAATGAGCCGATATAGAACCTTTAGTATAAGGGACAACATGTCCGGAATGAGCCGATATAGAACCTTTAGTATCAAGGGACAACATGTCCGGAATGAGCCGATATAGAACCTTTAGTATCAAGGCACAACATGTCCGGAATGAGCCGATATAGAACCTTTAGTATCGACATGTCTAGTCTGAGATTGAGACCAAATTTTTTGTTTACTTAACATGCTTAAAGACTCTTGTAAATTTATATTTCAGAATATATTTTTTTCCGTTCAATTTACATTTCTATTACATTCTATATTAAATCCCAATAAAAAAACAAAACTTTTGGAGTGGAGCTAAAATAAGCAAGGTTTGACACAATTACAACACACGTGCATTATTACAGTCGGAAATATAGGACTGAATTTGATATTTCGATCTTTCTACGGGGTATGAAAACAATTAGGCTAGTTTAAAGTTAGCAAGAAGCGTTTTGGACTTCACACACTAAGCCCTTCGGCCATCACGCACTTTGAACTTGCCCAATGTTTTTCATACGCTGTAGTTTAAACTTGCCCAATGTTTTTCATACGCTGTAGTTTAAACTTGCCCAATGTTTTTCATACACTGTAGTTTAAACTTGCCCAATGTTTTTCATACACTGTAGTTTAAACTTGCCCAATGTTTTTCATACACTGTAGTTTTAACTTGCCCAATGTTTTTCATACACTGTAGTTTTAACTTGCCCAATGTTTTTCATACACTGTAGTTTAAACTTGCCCAATGTTTTTCATACACTGTAGTTTAAACTTGCCCAATGTTTTTCATACACTGTAGTTTTAACTTGCCCAATGTTTTTCATACACTGTAGTTTAAACTTGCCCAATGTTTTTCATAAGCTGTAGTTTTAACTTGCCCAATGTTTTTCATACACTGTAGTTTAAACTTGCCCAATGTTTTTCATACACTGTAGTTTAAACTTGCCCAATGTTTTTCATACACTGTAGTTTTAACTTGCCAAATGTTTTTCATACACTGTAGTTTAAACTTGCCCAATGTTTTTCATACACTGTAGTTTTAACTTGCCCAATGTTTTTCATAAGCTGTAGAAAGATCGAAATATAAAATTCAGTCCTTCAAGGTTTTCTAAATAAATGATTTATAAACACGAACTCAACAATTAACAATGTGTTGAAATAATCTGGTTTTTATCCATTTAAAGGGACACTGTCCGTAAGTAAGCAGATATTGAGCATAGCCAAATAACCGTCTGATTTTTATTCAGTGAAATGTCTACATGAAAACATTAGCATAGACGCAGATAAGCCTATTAGTAAATATTCAATAATTGTTGGTGTGTTATATTTGTCAACGTAATTATTTTGTTTTTTATAGGCTAAAAGTTACGGACATTGTCCCTTTAACAAGAAATCTGCAGATTAAAACATCTTGTTTACTTTTAAATTGTGAATAACAAAAACAACCTGGTTTACATTTTGCTGATATATGACATTTTTTAAGACCATTTGTAACATAAATGACATTGTAACTCAAAAAGATAATCAGGTCATAGATGAAACGCAAAAAGATGCACTACCCAAGACACAACTATGTCAAAAAAGATTTTTTGTCTTTCAAAGATTTATCTATAAACTAAGTTTGAAACATCTAGTGCATGACAAGTGATTTAAGGTTTGTTTGAATGGTGTTTTACATCATTTTCAGCACATTTTAGGTAATATATGACAATCAATTTGTTTGTAGTTGAGGCAGACCAATCCACTTTTTCCTGGGTTAGAACCAGTACTGTACAACTCCCGCCATCTGTAAGAATCAACACTTTCTCGCTTACAAATTGAGCTCCCAGTGGGATTCAAACCCACAGCGGTGAGAGGCGAGAAGGTTGAAGATCACATCCACTTTAATTTTGTTTTATCACGTTGAAATATACCACCCAAGATACAACTATAAGCAAAGTTTGAAATGTCTAGTGCATACAGTTTGTGAGAAAGTGACCTTAATGAAAAAATTGAATGCAGAACATTATAATGTTATCTGCCATTTGCTTGAATGGTGAAGGCGGTTGCGATGTAATACCCAAGATATAACTACAAGTAAAGTTTGAAAGGTCTAGTGCATACATTCATGAGAAAATGACCTAAACGCAAAACCTGAATGTTGACGCCACAGTCGCCTTTGCCATCGCCTGAAAAGCAACATGTCTCATTTTTTTGCTTTGAAAAAATATTTTTGATGTAATTTGATAATAATAAAACGGTGTAGAAAAACATCAGTACTGGTACCTTTCTGTCTCAGTCTCAGTCCACTGGTACATCTCCACAGTTCTCTTCAGTTTAACAGCCTGTACGGCCACATTGTACACAGCATCACTCAGCACCTGCAAATATCCCAATACAGAATCTTCATGACATGCTTGTGATTTCGTTATGCCATAGAGAGCGGTATGTTGAATTGGAAGGGTAAGTATGCAATTAAACTGCACGAAACATAAACAGCAAACTTATATTCAGTGGGCTAATTGGCATCTCAACCCTTTTGTTATCGAAGCTGTGTATTATATAATGTCACTGAACATTTACAATCAATCTTAAATTAAAAAACAACCTTATTGGATATAAATGTTGTGTATTGTTTTGTAAAATGTATTTTTCACTAAATAAAACACATTTCTTCTTTACAGATTACTTCTATGCTATTATTTAAGCGTAACATATCGTGTATAAGTCTGTCCATATTGCAATACGTATAATATCTGAAGTGGTCCTTACCTTATTAGTTGTCAGTGGAGAGGTTAGATGGACCAGCTTTCCATTGTTTTCTATGGAGACAACCTGTGGATTGTGTAAACTGATCACCATTTTTAAACCTTCATCCAACGACCTTGCCGTTGTCACTGCCCTACCCTGAAACATTGTGAATGCGTTTTAAATAGTCTTATTACATTAAAGATCAAGATTTCTCAGTGCAAGAATATTCATAATCACTAAATATTAATAACTAACTCAGAACACAATAATAACTAACGTTGCGACGTCGAGTCGTGACATCAACAAAGTGATGCTGACGTCAACGTCATCCGCCGATAACGTTCAATAAAGAGAATATTTGTTTGCAAAAACGTAATTTAAAATGTAATAAATAGATTATTTAACTGCTGGGATTGATTATTGGGTAATCCTTCACTTGATGGTAGACATGCTTTGTTTTTTCACTCATTCGCGTGCGCTCGTTTGTGAAAAGAACCACACGTCTACCACTCATGAAGGATTTCCCTATAATTGATCCCAGCAGTTAAATAATCTCTATTTATTATACTTCTATATTAATGATGAAAGAATGTGCAGGGTCATATTTATAAATGAAATAGAAGTTTTTTATGTTTTTTCTTCAAATGAAAACAGCGCAATATAAAGAATCAACTCAGACTGATTTTTAACTATGTCACAAATAACGCTTTACTATTATAAATCAACAGATAAACATGATTTACCAATTCTTTATACAGACCTACCTCATTCCAAAAGAGCAGACCAGAAGCCACTACAAGTATGGCCAATCCAACCAATATACCGACCAAACTGCTTCCCACCCGGTCAAAGAATCCTGGATTCCGTTGATATGTCACCCTAGTTCTACCTTCCATGTTAATCTGAAATGGATCGTTTATAACAAAGTTTAATTTAAACGGAATACAGCAATTTTGAACATCTAACCAAAGAAAGAAAAACATTTTTTATATATGAAATTTAATAAACTTTTTAAATTTTAGGGGTGGGGTGGGGGAGCACCTGGCACCCATCTGGATCCGCCCCTGATTTTAGAATTAATGGCATAAATAAAAAATATAAGGATAGTCTTAAAAAATATTTGTTTGCTATTTAAAAAATTTGTGAACCAATGATTTGAAAGAAAGCAAGTGACCTTGTTTTTTTCTGAAGACATTTAAAACCATAATTATATAATTTAAGTAATTATCCATCACAAGAAAGTTAAGGAAACTATGCTTTCTCAAAAAAGTAAAGGGAACAGCTATTATGATAGTAACTCATAACCCCTTACACCTCTTGAAATAGGCGAGTCAGTCAGACTTATTCAAAATAAGTTATGGAAACCTGCAATTGTCACTGAAAAACACAATGAGAGATCATATTCTGTAGAAACAACTGATGGCGCAAAGTATTGCAGAAATCGTATTCACCTGATGAAAACAAATGAAAAACATCCATCATTTCCAGACCCTGATTAACTAAGTACAGATCAGCCACTGAATTACAATGAAATTGCAGAAACCCTCCCAGACCCTATTCCAAAACCTCAAGCCAGTGTATCATTGCTCTCACTGTTTTAACTTGATATATGATTGTAGATATGCATGCCTGTATATACTGTGTATATTGTTTAGTCTTATTAAAATAACCAGCAGAGTCAGACGTGTGTTCCTCTTTGATAGCATCCTAATACAAAACACAACAATAACGACAGATAAAATATTCTATTGCAAGGAATACTGAAGCTGTCATATAGTTCTGTATTAAATTATTCCTGTTCTATGAATTTTTAAGGAATGTTGTTAATATGGGAAATAGCTGCAAATACACACCAACAACAAAAATGAAAACCCACAAAAATAACTGCCATGTATTGTATTTTCCCTTCTCCCTAGCCCTGGGGTATGACTTAGGTTTCAAACAGTTAAACCTGTCATATATATTGAAACCAGTTAAACCTGTCATATATACTGCGTATTGTTTAATATCAAGTGTATTTTAAAAGTTGACCTGAAAAATTCAGAAAACAACACTAATAGTAATTTATCATATTTGACCTTCACCCTACCCCTTTAAGGTATGACCCAGGTGTCAATTTATTATACTAAAAACCGTCAGATATGTTTTGAAATATTTTAATAATATAATGTTGTCAGTGGAATATGAATGCCTTCACTGCCATGTTAGGATGTCACACACTCGTTCGACAAAAGGGTGATTTCAAAAATAATGAAGCTTTTTATTAACATTCCAATATCTATTTACCAGAAAGCTAAATTACTAAGTTTTTAAGTCCTGGAGATGTGTTTAGTGGTAGTTGATTCTCAT
>JAWPHD010016319.1:0-50484 GCA_037043455.1 Cyrtodaria siliqua
ATCCTGAGATAAATGCTTTTCAGATTTGTTAAAATTGGGTCAGCGCTACATCCAAGATGGCTGCCATTACCATATATGGTCGAAACCTTAAAAAATCTTCCCCAGAACCGCTGGACAGATTTCAACAATTTTTCTTTGAAAATGATCGCCAATGCCTAGACTATCAAGTTTGTTCAAATAAAGTCCCCGGGGTCTAAAATGGCCGTGCCCCGGGGGTCCAAAGTTTGTATATTGAGGTTTTGCATGTTTTTCATGACATTATAGGAAAAAACTTTAAAAAATCTTCTACTCTGAAACCACAAGGCACAGAGCTCTCATGTATTACATGTAGCCTCAGCTTATGGTCCTCTACTAAGTTTGTTCAAATGGTGACCCTGGGGTCAAATTTGTCCCCGCCCTGGGGGTTACAGTTTTACATAGACTTATATAGGATTTTTTTTTAAAAAAATCTTCTCGGAAACTACAACAGCCAGAGGTTTGATATTTTGCATTTACTATAAGCTTATGGTTCTTTACCAAATGTGTTCAAATGGTGACCCTCAGGTCACATTTGGCCCCGCCCCAAGGGTCACATGTTTTACCTAGACATGTATAGGGAAAAACTTAAAAAATCTTCTTCTCTGAAACTGCAAGAGCCAGAGGTTTAATATTTTCCATTTGCTATAAGCTTATGGTCCTCTACCAAGTTTGTTCAAATGGTGACCCAGGGGTCACATTTGACCCCACCCCGGGGGTCACAGTTTAACATAGGCTTGTATAGGGAAAAACTGAGAAAATTCTTCTTCTCAAGAACCACATGGTACAGAGCTCTCATGTATTACATGTAGCATCAGCTTATGGTCCTCTACTATGTTTGTTCAAATGGTGACCCTGGGGTCACATTTGGCCCCGCTTCAAGGGTCACATGTTTTACATAGACATGTTTAGGGAAAAACTTTAAAAAAATTCTTCTCTGAAACTGTAAGAGCCAAAGGTTTAATATTTTGCTGTTGCTATAAGCTTATGGTCCTTTACCAAGTTTGTTCAAATGGGGACCCTGGGGTCACATTTGGCCCCGGCCCAAGGGTCACATGTTTTACATAGACATGTATAGGGAAAAACTTAAAAAATCTTCTTCTCGAAAACTTCAAGAGCCAGAGGTTTAATATTTTGCTGTTGCTATAAGCTTATGGTCCTTTACCAAGTTTGTTCAAATTGTGACCCTCGGGGTCACATGTTTTACTTAAATGCTTGTATAGGGAAAAACTGAAAAAAATCTTCTTCTCTGGAACTGCAAGAGCCAGAGGTTTAATATTTTGCATTTGCTATAAGCTTATGGTCCTTTACCAAGTTTGTTCAAATTGCGACCCTCTGGTCACATTTGACCCCGCTCCAAGGGTCACATGTTTGACATAGACATGTATAGAGAAAAATTTAAAAAATCTTCTTCTCTGAAACTGCAAGAGCCAGAGGTTTAATATTTTGCATTTGCTATAAGCTTATGGTCCTTTACCAAGTTTGTTCATATTGTGACCCTCGACATTTGACGCTGCCCCAAGGGTCACGTTTTACATAGACATGTATAGCGAAAAATTTAAAAAATCTTCTTCTCTGAAACTGCAAGAGCCAGAGGTTTAATATTTTGCATTTGCCCCACAACATGGTGACCTATTGTTCACATTTGGCCCCACCCTGGGGGTCAGTTTTACTTAGGCTTGTATAGGCAAAACCTTTTTTTTTTATTTATTTTTTTTTATTTTTTTTCCATTTTTTTTTTTTTTTGATTGATTTTAATTTTTTTAATTTTTTTAAAAAAAAAATCATTATCTTTTTAATTACTTGACACTTACTTTAAAATTTCTTGTCGGCGCTACTCATCCTAAATGCCTTGTTGAATTTCGATGAAACTTGGCAGGAAGCATCGGTAAGATGTCTAGTTGTGCATATCACGCTTTTGTTACAGTTCGCTGATTTTTGACGGAGTTATGGCCCTTTGACATTTTTAGCTCTACTGATCAGAGATCAGCAGAGCTTATCCGTGGTGCGGCGTCCGGCGTCTGTCCGTCTGTCCGTAAACTTTTATTTGTAGCAACAACTCCTCTGAAACTACTGGATGGATATTCATGAAACTTTACAGAAATGTTGCCCATAAAGTCTAGTTGATCCTAGCAAAAATTCATGTTGATCTGAAATCCAAGATGGCCGCCAAAGCTAAAAATAGAGTTTTAAAATACAAGTTTGTAGCGACTACTTCTTGAAAACTATAAGTGATATTGATATGGGACTTTTTCTAAAATGATCAGCATGACACGGTGTTGATCCTTGTCAAAAATCGTTTTGATTCAACGTTAAACATGGCTGCCAGCGGCCATCTTTGTTTACATAGAGTTATATAGTAAAAACTTGTAGCGACTACTCTTCTGAAACTACTTGGCGGATTGTCATGAAACTTTACAGGAATGTTGCTCTTGATGTCTAATTGATCCTAGAAAAATTTCAGGTCGGCCGGAAATTCAAGATGGCCGTCACAGCTAAAAATAGATTTTTAAAAAATAAGTTTGTAGCGACTACTTCTTGAAAACTATAAGTGATATTGATATGGGACTTTTTCTAAAATGATCAGCATGACCTGATGTTGATCCTTGTGGAAAATTATTTTGATTCGACATTAAACATGGCTGCCAGTGGCCATCTTTGGTTACATAGAGTTATATAGTAAAAACTTGTAGCGACTACTCCTGAAACTATTTGACGGATGTTCATGAAACTTCACTGGAATGTTGCTCTTGATGTCTAGTTGATCCTAGAAAAATTTCAGGTCGGCTGGAAATTCAAGATGGCCGCCACAGCTAAAAATAGATTTAAAATAAATAAGTTTGTAGCGACTACTTCTTCAAAACAATTAGAGATATTGATATGGGACTTTTTCTAAAATGATCAGTATGACATGATGTTGGTCCTTGTCGAAAATCGTTTTGATTTGAAGTTAAACATGGCTGCCAGCGGCCATCTTTGTTTACATAGAGTTATATAATGAAAACTTGTAGTGACTACTCCTCTGAAACTACTTGACGGATTTTCATGAAACTTCACAGGAATGTTGCTCTTAATGTCTAATTGATCTTAGCAAAATTTCAGGTCGGCCGGAAATTCAAGATGGCCGCCATGGTTAAAAATAGATTTTCAAAAAACAAGTCTGTAGCGACTACTTCCTGAAATCAAAATCAATCAGTAGAGCTTCAAGGTCATTGACCTCTTGTTATTTTAAATTTCTTGTCGGCGCTACTCCTCTTAAACGGCTTGTTGGATTTCTACGAAATTTGGCAGGAAGCCTCCGTATGATGTCTAGTTGTGCAAAGCGCAGTATATCAATGAAATCTTGGACAATTTCGAAAACCAGCTAGGTCTTGTTAGTAATAACAGAGTTATAGCCCTTGATTTGTTGAAAAATGCAATATTGTATTTTCCTTTGTTAAATCTATAAGAGAAGAGAGCTATATCTAGCTATATCTATCTAAATCTATAAGAGCTGTTTAAGCCAGTAGAGCGTCCACAGGCCCTCTTGGGCCTCTTGTTCGTCCTATCTTTACCAAACTTTACCACATTGTAAATATCAATGAAAGCTCGAGTTCGAAAACCAGCCATATTGGACTAGAAACAGCGGAGTTATGGCCCTTGATATAGTTAAAAATGCTATATTTTGCCTCGTTAAGACGATAAGGGCTTCATTGCTCATCCGATCTTTACCAAACTTTATCAGATTGTTAATATCAATGAAAGCTTGGACAAGTTCGAAAATCAGCCATATCGGAATAGTAACAGCGGCTACCAAGTGGTCAGAATTTGCCCCATCCTATTTGTCAAAAGTTTTCATTCGGATCCTAAAGAAAACCTAATAACAATCCTTTTTAGTGGTTCAAATTTACTCAGGTGAGCGATATAGGGCCCTCTTGTTTATATATATTTACAGTCTCGGATGTTGGCTTCACCCACTGGGGCCCCTCTGCGGGTAATCAGGTCAAAAAAGACAAAAATGAATATCGAAAATGGATTTTATTCTAATTTTGTTTGGTCATTTAGGGACTCGAGGCACAACATATACAAAACCATTTTTTTCTCCTGCCTATAGGGGTCCCTCTACAGGCCTTATGGCACTTAACTCCTTCTATACCCTTTGAGATTTCATACAAGCCTTCTTTGTAATAATCGATTTTTAAGAGCATGGGAATTATTTCTCACTTGATTTTCGCCAAATTTGTATACCCAGAAGAGCTATACAGGCATAAGAAGCCTCTTGTTTGTAATAAGCGACAAGGACATAACATAATTGCAAATATTGATATTGTAGATTGACAACATGAGCACTGCATTGATCTACCAAAAATGGCCCAATCCTAAAAAACTTCAGGCGTCGTAGGTCAAAGGTTAAGTGACTGACCAGATCAGGAAAATGCTTTCTGCGCTGTAATATGTATACTATTATATCTGCAATCTTGAAATTTGATGAATGCAAATAGTACCCATGGTACAACAACAATCCCTATTGATCATATGGTTAGTAGTTCAAATGTCAATGAATTATTTGATCCAAGACCAAAAGTTGTATAGACCCGACTTCTAGAAAATGCTTTTCAAACAAACTTAGCAATGATGTATAATGCACTGTTAGGCATTTTTTGGTGCACTTTGGGTCATCCCTGTATTTGCTGTATATTGCCATTAAACTGAACCAAAAGATTTGTTTTAACAGGTAAAGCAGGAAACAAATTTGGAGGTGGAAATCCTGTTTGTCCCCGCCCTACCCCAGACTGGCAGAAGGGAATAGGATTGTTTATGTCAACATCAAAGGACAAGGACAAGGAAAATGCAGAGCCAAGCAAAACTGGTGAAAGCGCTGAGGCTGGGTAATTAAATATTATTTTCATATTGCCTTGTCAAAGAAAAAACACTTGTATTGTTCTTATGGGATGGCGAGTCGTCCGTCGTCCGTTAACTTTTGCCACAACACACTTTCTTTTTTCATCCGATCTTTTACAAACTTGACCAGATTGTTGATATCAATGAAAGCTTGGACTAGTTGAAAACCAGCCAGTTCGGACCAGTAACACCAGAGTTATTGCCCTTGATTTACTGTAAATCCGGTATTATTCGCGAGGGTTTTATTTTCGCTAATATTAGCGAATCCGAAAACTCGACCATCCGAATTGAATTAGATTTGAGTTATTTTCACATGATCGGAATGTCTGTATATGTGTACAAAGAAGAAACATTTTATCATTTAGAGTGGTGAATCAATACTTATAATTTTTACTTTAAAATTTATGACAATATTTGTGAAATACGTTTTAGATATCATATTGAATCGAGGCTATCGAATAAGTTTAATGTACGGCATCTATAATTTGCATTTATCCTTTACACTAAACGGAGTAATAAGAGAAAGTACGGGGACGTTTGTTTTACATAAATATACAGTGATCTTTAATATTTTCGATATAGGGAAAAATTGCTTTGTTGAAACATATAACAGTCGATTTCGGTTATAAGCATAGCCGCTTTGTCAAGAAAATATATGCGATTAACCGGAGTATTCGAATAACCGAAACTGAACATTTTGTACATGTAGCGGTGCACGTTTCTACTTTCATTTTACTGTTCTGTTAATACTTACATAGAAACTCCATAAAAGCGAGTTAATTCTATGTAAGATGTTTGATAGGATTAATATTGTGCATATCTGTGTTGTGTTTACCGTTATTTGATAGATTTTACGCAATATTTATGCGTATTTGTTTTCTTTCAACCTGCGTCGCTTTGCTATTGTTTGTAGTGTAAATTACACAGCCATGATAATAACAAAAAAGCTTATTTTATTTTGCATTTATTAAGTTAAGTCTATGAGCTACTTAATGTCTTATGCATCTCTACCGACACTAGCAAACTGAGAGCAGTAAATAATTAACAACACTATGCTTTACATTGCGTACAAACTTATTATTAAATCGTGTATGCTTATTGGTGAGCGATCGTCATGGCGTGGAAGCTTTACAGAAACCGCACAAAATGGCAAACTCTCTCGGCAAGCCAATTAGCACCTTTTGTCAATCAATTTGCCTCGGGCTTATCTCTGTGACCGCGTCAATCAATTAACAGTTGCAAAATACAGGCAAATTTGACTTTCAGTATGCAATTAGCCAGATATTCATTATGCAATTATCCGGAATGTGACAAAAACCTATGCGATTATACGGGTTTTTTTACATGCAAAAGAATACGAATGGTTTTGTGTTTCAAAACTTTATGCAATTAACCGAAATATGCAATTAACCGATGCGATTAAACGGAATCGACTGTAGTAAGAAAATATGAATATTTACAGTATGCTTGGACGCAACTTCATGATCAAGCGAATAAATCAGAGATCACAGGTGATTTACAGTAGTTAAAATTGCTGTATTTTGCCTCGTTAATACGATAGAGCTTTCATTTTCCATCCGATCATTTTCCTACATCCGCACAGTAATATTCAGATAAGCAAATTAAAACATTATCAATAACAATGTAATCTTCAAAGTCTTATCTAGGGTCTCCGTGGCCGAATGGTTAACAACGTTGCGTTGTAAACCTTCGCCTCTCACCGCTGCGGGTTCGAATCCCACCGCTGCGGGCTCGACTTGTGAGGAAGTGTAGATTCTTAGGGATGGCGGGAGGTGTATAGTACTGGTTCTACCCAGGAAAAGTGGGTGGTCTGCCTCCACCACAGAAAATTGACCATCATATATATAACCTTACATGAAAGTGACGTAAAACACCATACAAACAAACAAACAAACTTATCTAGGGCAGCTGGAAATCTGTTTTTATGCCCCCGAAAGGGTTTCGGGGCAAATAGTAATCGCACCATCTGTCCAGCCATCCGTCAGTCTGCAGTTCGTGTCCGGACTGTACCTTCAAAACCCCAGCATGGATTTTTAATTAACTTGGCACAAGTGATCACCATAACAAGATGATGTCGCGCGCAAAACCCAGGTCCGTAGCACAAAGGTCAAGGTCACACTTGCAGTTCATAGATCAAAAACAAGTATGCAATTTCGTGTCCGGACCGTAACGTCACAACCCATGCAGGGATTTTTGTCTCGCCTTTTTGAAGAAAAAAAAGACATAGGTGTTGCTTTTCCGGCGGCGGCGGCGGCATCGTCAACATTCAAGTTTTGCGTTTAGGTCATTTTCTCACAAACTGTATGCACTAGACCTTTCAAACTTTGCTTATATTTGTATCATGGGTGGTACATCGCAATGTGACAAAGCAAATGTGAAAATGACCTTGACCCTCCAAGCAAAGGGCAGATAACTTACTAATTTTTAGGTTCAACTTTTGCGCTTAGGTCACTTTTTCACAAACTGTATGCACTAGACCTTTCAAACTTTGCTTATAGATGTATCTTGGGTGGTACATCGCAACGTGACAAAGCAAATGTGGAAGTGACCTTGACCCTCCAAGCAAAGGGCAGATAACTTACTAATTTTTAGGTTCAACTTTTAAGTTTAGGTCACTTTTTCACAAACTGTATGCAATAGACCTTTCAAACTTAGCTTATAGTTGTATCTTGGGTGGTACATCGCAACGTGACAAAGCAAATGTGGAAGTGACCTTGACCCTCCAAGCAAAGGGCAGATAACTTACTAATTTTTAGGTTAAATTTTTGCGTTTAGATCACTTTTTCACAAACTGTATGCAATAGACCTTTAAAACTTTGCTTATAGTTGTATCTTGAGTGGTACATTGCAACGTGACAAAGCAAATGTTGAAGTGACCCTCCAAGCAAGGGCAGATAACCTTATAATTTTACCTTCAACTTTGGCCTTTAGGTCACTTTGTCACAAACTGTATGCACTAGACCTTTCAAATTTTGCTTATAGTTGTATCTTGAGTGGTACATTGCAATGTGACAAAGAAAATGTGGATGTGACCTTCACCATCCAAGCAAAGGGCAGATAACTTTAATTGTTACATTTATATCTCTTGCTCATGAACTAGAATTATGCACTAGATGTTTTAAACCTAATTTATAGCTTAATCTTTGGAAGAAAACATATTCTATTTTGACATTGAGTACTGGCCTTCATTTTTCGTCCGATCTTTACCAAACTTTACCAGATTGTTAATATGAATGAAAGCTCGCACAAGTTCGAAAACCAAAACTTTACCAGATGTTTTGCCTTTTTTTTATTTTTATTTAATACTAGTATATATATTATTTTTTTTAATAGATATATTTATTTGTTTGATATATTTCTTTTTTTTTTTTTTTTTTTTTTTTTTCTTATTTCATTTCTTTTTTATTTCATTATTATTAAAAAAAAAAAATCTTATTTTTTTTTATTTTTTTTTATTTTTTAATATTTTTATATTTTTTTTAATTTTCTGATTTCATTTTCATAATTGTGTTGTTTTTTTTTGTTTTTTATTTGAATTTTCTTATTTTCTTATTTTTTTTTATTTTTTTATTTTTTTTTTCTTTTTCTTATTTCATTACTTTTTTTATATATCATTTTATTATTATTATTTTTTTTCTTTCTTTTTTCATTTCTTTTTTATTTCATTATTATTATTTTTTTAATTTTCTTATCTCATTATTATTTATTTTTTTTTTTATTTTTTTTTTTTTTTCTTATTTCATTTTTTTTCATCTCAGCAAACGGCAAACTCGATTGTTTTTAGTGACTAAAATGTTTACAAACTTTCATTTAAGCATCATTGACCTTTTTATTTTTAAGTCCAGCCCCCGTTAGGCGAGACATGTGAATCCACGTATTTCTTGTTAAATAACTTGGCACGACTGATCACCATAACAAGATGATGTGTCGTGCGCAAAACCCAGGTCCGTTCCTCAAAGGTCAATCATTTGCAGTTCATAGGTCGAAAACAGATACGCATTTTCTTGTCCGAACCATAATGTCACAACCCCTGCAGGGATTTTTAAATAACTTGACACAAGTGATCATCATATCAAGACAATGTGTCGCACGCAATACCAGGGTCACAAATTAGCACTCGCCCAGTTGCCCGAGGCGAGTAAAAAATGGTCTGGGCGACCAAAATTTGACTTTCAAGCGCCAATGTGGCGACCAAAAATAATTAAAAAAATGGAAAAAAGGTAATCATTGAACACAAACATTTAAGTTCGAGGATTATACCCCACAGATTTTGCTTTTTGTTTTTATTTTTCCAATTTTCACTGGGGAAACAAGACAATGTTCGAGATGTTTCCCACAAAACTGCATGTTACGGTACTTTGCGGTTGAATGTTAATGTAAAATTAGATGTGCATGAGTACAAGTAACATTTGCTGGTATAAAATCAACATTAAAACAGACACGAAACTGTTTATTTTACACATGATCATAAATTCGTGTTATATTTGAAGGGGAAATCATTGGATTTCACTTCCGGTTTTTGGATAATCTAAAATGCGGTGCTTTTAGAAATCATCGATAATAATTATATGGCAGAGAATCATGTTCATAGAAAAGGTCTCGTACATTAATTTTAAAATTTGTGTGTTGCATAAAATATTTATAACAAAATAAAACATTAATTTAATAATATCTAATCTTTTTTAATATTTTATTACAATAATTTACATATTCTAGTTGTGATCATTTATAATAACTAATTAACAATACTATTTATAATTAAATAGAAAACTTGGACTTATAATCCTTATTTTTCTGTCTGGCTCTACATGTTACAAAAATGAATATTGAGTTTGACTCTTGCAAGTATAAACTAACTTCGTGTTGGGGAATGAAAGATTTGTTTGATTTTTTCTTTGTTTTAAAATAAATAATTCTATTGATTAAAAATATCTTCATCAGCTCTAAAGGTTTTACAAAGTTTTCTTCCCAAGATTGGTATCATTTAGTTAGTATGTATACTTTTATGTAAGTATACTTTAATGTAAACGTCTGAATAAAGTGACATGCGACACTCTGGGCTAATGATTCTTAAGCTGGGCCCCTAACTTTTGCAAACAAGGGGCCTAGCTGGCTCCTAGTCCAAAACAGTTAATCTGTGCCCCTGCAATACCCAGATCCATACCTCAAAGGTCAAGGTCACACTTGCAGTTCATAGGTCAAAAATGTACGCATTTTCATGTCCGGTCCGTAACGTCACAACCCCTACACGGATTTTTAAATAACTTGGCACAAATGATCACCATAACAAGACAATGTGTCACGCGCAAAACCCAGGTCCGTACCTCAAAGGTCAAGGTCACACTTGCAGTTTACATGTCAAAAACAGGTACGCAAATTCGTGTCCAGACCGTAACGTCACAACCCATGCAGGGATTTTTAAATAACTTGGCACAAGTGATCAACATAACAAGACAATGTGTCGCGCGCAAAACCCAGGTCTTCAAGGTCAAGGTCACACTTGGAGGTAAAAGTCAAATTGTGTCCGGTCAATAACTCTCGCATTCGTGGACGGATTTTCAAATAACTTGGTATAAGTGCTCACCACAACAAGACGATGTGTCGCGCACAAAATTCTTGTCTGTCGCGTAAGGTCAAGGTCACACTTAGAGGTCAAAGGTCAAATAGTGTCCCGTCAATAACTTTTGCATGCCTGGACGGATTTTCAAATAACTTGGCACAAGTGGTCAACACAGCCAAACGACGTGTCGCGCACACAATCCAGGTCTGTGGCTCCAAGGTCAATATCATACTTAGAGGTCAAAGGTCACTTCGGGGGCATTTGTCACTTACAGTCATATTTCTTGTTTTGTATGCACCCGAAGGGTGGCATATAGTAGTCGCACTGTCCGTCTGTCAGTCCCTTCGTTCGTCTACAATCGTGTCCGCTTAATACCTCTGACAATAATGAACGGATATTCAAATAACTTGGCACAATTGCTCACCACAACAAGATGATGTGTCGTGCATAAAATCCAGGTCCGTGGCTCCAAGGTCAAAACAAAGTGCTTTAGTGTCCAGTTAATAACTCTGACATTCATGGACAGATTTTCAAATAACTTGGCAGAAGGGCTCACCACAACAAGACGACGTGTCGCACACAAAACCCAGGTCCGTGGCTCCAAGGTCAAACTTAGAGGTCAAAGTGTGTCTGGTCAATAACTCTGGCATTCCTGGACGGATTTTCAAATAACTCTGCACAATTACTCACCACAACAAGACGCCGTGTCAGGCACAAAACCCAGGTCCGTGGCTCCAAGGTCAAGGTCACACTTAGAGGTCAAAGGTCAAATCTTGTCCGGTCAATAACTCTGGCATTCCTGGACAGATTTTCAAATAACTTGGCACAAGTGCTCACCACAACAAGACGACATGTCGCGCACAAAACCAAGGTCAGTGGCTCCAAGGTCAAGGTCACTATTAGAGGTCAAAGGTCAAATCTTGTCCGGTCAATAACTCTGGCATTCCTGGACGGATTTTCAAATAACTTGACAAAAGTGCTCACCACAACAAAACAACATGTCGCGCACAAAACCCAGGTCCGTGGCTCCAAGGTCACGGAGGATAAAGGTCAAATATTGTCCGGTCAATAACTCCGGCATTCCTGGACGGATTTTCAAATAACTTGCCACAATTGCTCACCACAACAAGATGACATGCTGCGCTCAAAATCCAGGTCAAGGTCCATGGCTCCAAGGTCAAGGTCACACTTAGAGGTCAAAAGACAAATCGTGACCGGTCAGTAACTGGCATTCCTGGACGGATTTTCGAATAACTTGGCACAAGTGCTCACCAAAACAAGATAATGTGTCGCGCACAAATCCAGGTCTGTGGCATCAAGGTCACATTTAGCGGTCAAAGGTCAAATCATGTCCGGTCAATAACTCTGGCATTCCTGGACAGATTTTCAAATAACTTGGCACAATTGCTCACCACAATAAGACCGACATGTTGCGCACAAAATCCAGGTCCGTGGCTCCAAGGTCAAGGTCACACTTAGAGGTCAAAAGTCAAATCTTGTCCGGTCAATAACTCTGGCATTTCGGGACAGATTTTCAAATAACTTGGCACAAATGCTCATCACAACCAGACGACATGTCGCGCACAAAATCCAGGTACATGGCTCCAAGGTCAAGGTCATACTTACAGGTCAAAGGTCACTTCGGGGGCATTTGTCACTAACAGTGACATTTCTTGTTTATTTTTATTTAAGATAAGTCATATACAGTCCACACTCAGTATCTCGAATTTCAAGGGACCGGAAAAAAAGTTCGAGTTATCCGAAGTGCGAATTACACGATAATGACATACTTGTTGTTTTTAGCTCTACTGGCCAAGGGCCAGCAGAGCTTATGGGATGGCGTGTTGTCTGTCGTCCGTCGTCCGTCGTCTGTCGTCTGTTAACTTTTCTGTTAACTTTTCTTCAAACGACTTCAAGGCACAGAGCTTTCATGTATTACATGTAGCCTCAGCTTATGATCCTCTACTAAGTTTGTTGAAATGGTGACCCTGGGGTCAAATTTGTCCCCGCCCCGGGGGTTACAGTTTTACATAGACTTATATTGGATTATTTTTTTTAAATCTTCTTCTCGGAAACTACAACAGCCAGAGGTTTGATATTTTGCATTTACTATAAGCTTATGGTTCTTTACCAAGTTTGTTCAAATGGTGACCCTCGGGTCACTTTTGGCCCCGCCCCAAGGGTCACATGTTTTACATAGACATGTATAGGGAAAAACTTAAAAAATCTACTTCTCTGAAACTGCAAGAGCCAGAAGTTTAATATTTTGCATTTGCTATAAGCTTGTGGTCCTCTACCAAGTTTGTATAAATGGTGACCCAGGGGTCACATTTGGCCCCATCCCGGGGGTCACAGTTTTACATAGGCTTGTATAGGGAAAAACTGAAAAAAATCTTCTTCTCTGGAACCACATGCCACAGAGGTCTGATGTATTACATGTAGCATCAGCTTATGGTCCTCTACAAAGTTTGTTAAAATGGTGACCCTGGGGTCACATTTGACCCCGCCCCGAGGGTCACAGTTTTACATAGACTTATATAGGGAAAAACTTAAAAAATCTTCTTCTCTGAAACTGCAAGAGCCAGAAGTTTAATACTTTGCTGTTGCTATAAGCTTATGGTCCTTTACCAATTTTGTTCAAATGGGGACCCTGGGGTCACATCTGGCCCCGCCCCGGGGGTCACAGTTTTACATAAATGCTTGTATAGGGACTAACTGAAAAAAATCTGCTTCTCTGGAAGTGCAAGAGCCAGAGGTTTAATATTTTGCATTTGCTATAAGCTTATGGTCCTTTACCAAGTTTGTTCAAATGGTGACCCTCGGGTCACATTTGACCCCGCCCCAAGGGTCACATGTTTTACATAGACATGTATAGGGAATTTTTTTTTTTTTTTTTTTTTTTAATTAGGATCGCAAACTACAAGAGTCAGAGGTTTGATATGTTACATTTATTATAAGCTTATGGTCCTTTACCAAGTTTGTTCAAATGGTGACCCTGGGGTCACATTTGGCCCCGCCCCAAGGGTCACATGTTTTACACAGACATGTATAGGGAAAAACTTAAAAAATCTTCTTCTCTGAAACTGCAAGAGCCAGAGGTTAAATATTTTTCCGTTGCTATAAGCTTATTGTCCTTTACCAATTTTGTTCAAATGGTGACCCTGGGGTCACATCTGGCCCCACCCCGGGGGTCACAGTTTTACATAAATGCTTGTATAGGGAAAAACTTAAAAAAATCTTCTTGTCTGGAACTGCAAGAGCCAGAGGTTTAATATTTTGCATTTGCTATAAGCTTATGGTGCTTTACCAAGTTTGTTCAAATGGTGACCCTCGGGTCACATTTGACCCCGCCCCAAGGGTCACATGTTTTACATAGACTTGTATAGGGAAAAACTTAAAAAATCTTCTTCTCCGAAACTACAAGAGCCAGATGTTCAAATTTTTTTATTTTTTTTATTTATTTATTTATTTTTTATTTTTATTTTTTTAGCTCTATGTTCGACCAGTCGGACCAGTAACAGAGGAGTTCTTGATTTAGTTAAACATGCTATATTTTGCCTCGTTAATACGGCAGGGCCTTCATTTTTCATCTGATCTTTACCAAACTTTACCAGATTGTTAATATCAATGAAAGCTCGGACAAGTTCGAAAACCAGCCAGATCGGACCAGTAACACCAGAGTTATGGTCCTTGATTTAGTTAAGCTGTTTTTAGCCCGAAACTTTCGAAAACCGTAAATGGCAGTCACTCACTTCATTGATGTTATAAGAGCCACGTGAACCAGTAGAGCGTCCACAGGCCCTCTTGTTTTATTACCCCACCCACCGGTTTTACACTATGCATATACGTGTATATATTGCCGATATTTGCCGATTTTAATGAAATACATGATTTCTTCCTTCATATATGTTTATGAATATGTTTCTTTTCATGTTAAAGCAGTATAAGAAAACGTTTTGGTAATGAAATAAATCAGCAAAATATTAAATTTATTAAAAACAGAGAAAGGCATATACATGTATACAATGAAACAACGTTTTCAATATTGTCACAAATGCATTTCTATAAATAGACGTTTAGATTTACACAGACAGTATATCGATCCATTATTGCCTCATATTTCTTGTCATATGATTTGTTGTCTAACTTTTTCTTCGCTCCTCTCTTCCTAGGGACAGCTGATCCAATTATCCTTCATTGGATTTCTCAACTGGTCCAAAGCAAAGTGCCGATCTAGCTATCCCCCCGGGTTTGATACCGGGTCCTTCACTAGATTGCTGGGTGCTTTGGTCAATGGAAACAGTTCTGGCCCCGCCCCGGGGGTCACAGTTTTACATAAATGCTTGTATAGGGACTAACTGAAAAAAATCTGCTTCTCTGGAAGTGCAAGAGCCAGAGGTTTAATATTTTGCATTTGCTATAAGCTTATGGTCCTTTACCAAGTTTGTTCAAATGGTGACCCTCGGGTCACATTTGACCCCGCCCCAAGGGTCACATGTTTTACATAGACATGTATAGGGAATTTTTTTTTTTTTTTTATTTTTTAATTAGGATCGCAAACTACAAGAGTCAGAGGTTTGATATGTTACATTTATTATAAGCTTATGGTCCTTTACCAAGTTTGTTCAAATGGTGACCCTGGGGTCACATTTGGCCCCGCCCCAAGGGTCACATGTTTTACACAGACATGTATAGGGAAAAACTTAAAAAATCTTCTTCTCTGAAACTGCAAGAGCCAGAGGTTAAATATTTTTCCGTTGCTATAAGCTTATTGTCCTTTACCAATTTTGTTCAAATGGTGACCCTGGGGTCACATCTGGCCCCACCCCGGGGGTCACAGTTTTACATAAATGCTTGTATAGGGAAAAACTTAAAAAAATCTTCTTGTCTGGAACTGCAAGAGCCAGAGGTTTAATATTTTGCATTTGCTATAAGCTTATGGTGCTTTACCAAGTTTGTTCAAATGGTGACCCTCGGGTCACATTTGACCCCGCCCCAAGGGTCACATGTTTTACATAGACTTGTATAGGGAAAAACTTAAAAAATCTTCTTCTCCGAAACTACAAGAGCCAGATGTTCAAATTTTTTTATTTTTTTTATTTATTTATTTATTTTTTATTTTTATTTTTTTAGCTCTATGTTCGACCAGTCGGACCAGTAACAGAGGAGTTCTTGATTTAGTTAAACATGCTATATTTTGCCTCGTTAATACGGCAGGGCCTTCATTTTTCATCTGATCTTTACCAAACTTTACCAGATTGTTAATATCAATGAAAGCTCGGACAAGTTCGAAAACCAGCCAGATCGGACCAGTAACACCAGAGTTATGGTCCTTGATTTAGTTAAGCTGTTTTTAGCCCGAAACTTTCGAAAACCGTAAATGGCAGTCACTCACTTCATTGATGTTATAAGAGCCACGTGAACCAGTAGAGCGTCCACAGGCCCTCTTGTTTTATTACCCCACCCACCGGTTTTACACTATGCATATACGTGTATATATTGCCGATATTTGCCGATTTTAATGAAATACATGATTTCTTCCTTCATATATGTTTATGAATATGTTTCTTTTCATGTTAAAGCAGTATAAGAAAACGTTTTGGTAATGAAATAAATCAGCAAAATATTAAATTTATTAAAAACAGAGAAAGGCATATACATGTATACAATGAAACAACGTTTTCAATATTGTCACAAATGCATTTCTATAAATAGACGTTTAGATTTACACAGACAGTATATCGATCCATTATTGCCTCATATTTCTTGTCATATGATTTGTTGTCTAACTTTTTCTTCGCTCCTCTCTTCCTAGGGACAGCTGATCCAATTATCCTTCATTGGATTTCTCAACTGGTCCAAAGCAAAGTGCCGATCTAGCTATCCCCCCGGGTTTGATACCGGGTCCTTCACTAGATTGCTGGGTGCTTTGGTCAATGGAAACAGTTCTGTGTTCAGACATGCTGAATTAATGATTTGATTACATTAAACATTCGAATTTTATAGCAAAAAACAGAACATTGGCAACTGCCACTCATAAATTAATTACTCATACGTTTCGTCCATGTCAAATTAGTATAATTATTATAATTGTTTTAACCCACGCGATGGCCATTGTTTTCACTTAGCGTAAACAAACTTCCTCGTCAACAAGCCTTAATTTATCATGAAAAATCGGAGACAACACAAGAAAATAAGTTAACTAACATGTCACCATGATTTATTTGTTACAGGTGAAATCATCTCAGCAATTATCACCTTTTGTTTGCTTCACAATCAATTTCGACGCCGGCTTGTGTTTGATCAATCTTGCATTTTGCACTTTAATTGAACTTCGAATTAGCGAGAGTAAATTCATGTATAGATTCGTGTTTGGGACCAGAAAAATAGTTTGAATTATCGAAATTCGACTTAGACTTAAAAAAAGTCAAATTGCATAGAAATAGAAGGAATAAAATTGGGACCGTGAAAAAAATTCGACTTAAGCGGAAATTCGAAATAAGCGAGTTTGAGTTACTGAGAGTAGACTGTATATCCATTAATTGACCTCTTCATTTACAGGTCCAGTAAAGAAGGACTGGGTACCAGTGAAGACAGTGATTAATGATGGGAACCAGTATATAGAAAAGAGGCTTTGAATGTTCTGTTGCAGGAATGATGTCTTTAATGCTAGATGTATATTTGAATGCGAGAAATAAAATGACCATTATGATTGCAATATGTATATAGGCCAGATATAGGCTGATGTGGAGGTGGTTTTGGCGATTTTCATTAGAAATTGAAAATCGCTGAGTGAACTTGAGTAAGTGTTGTTCTGAAGAACCTGTTTATCAAGGAACATGTTGTGAAGATAGACTAATTAATGACTTCAAGTTCTGATAAACTAAATAGCTCAGTATTTCCATATAAAAATGAGTGCACTAAGAGCAGAAAGTCAGTCTTTTATAATTGTATTATTTTCTATCAAATATGCCATTAATAAGGAAGTTTAGGGCGATTCTGAGAGATACAATTTGATTTGTCTGTTATTTAATAAATCGATCAGGCCAAATAAAATTATATGCGTTCTGTTATCCCGACCTACCCCGTTTTAAAGGGCCGACCCTCAACATGTTCTGAAAAATGCAAATTAAATTACGTTTTCTATCTGTGTGTACCTGATATAAAAAAATATATATTTAGGTTAGTTCATTAGGTTTTAAAAGTGTTGAGTGAAAAAATAAATAGACAAACTAGAACGAATTTGACGGCACGCCTTTACAAATAGCCACGTTTTCTTCACACAGGTCAATTCTGTTTAATCCTGTATTCATTATCTTATTGGATGGCGAGTTGTTCGTCGTCCGTTAAGGTACCGACCATTTTGACTTCTGGGTGGTTTGGCGGTGAAAAAATATTCTGGCCCTTGATTGCAGGAAAAAAAATATCCTGGCTCTGACTTGAAGAAAAAAAAACAACAGTCCCTCAAATTATTGAAAAAAATAATCCAGCCTTCTGTCACCTTCTTGGGAAAAAATAATCTGGCTGCGAGTCCAATTAGAGGAAAAAAATAATCTGGCTCCCTTTACAGTCTATATGATAAATGTAGATCTACTTCATCAGCCACTGGATTCAACATGGAAATGTTTAACCACAATCTGGCTACATCCACAACTTCTGCTCAGAAGTTTATCGAAATCCCCAGTTGAAATGAGTTGTAGAAGACAGTGATAGTATTCATACTTGTAATAAATTTTGATGTACATAGATCATGGTAGTGATACATGTTGTATTCATTAGCCAAGGCAGTTATAAATGTGGTATACACAAGGCCATTATTTTTTGATAATTCGTTTTACGAACCCTCCTGCGACAAAACGAAATGAGGTATTTTATTTTTCCATCTATAGAATTTGATAGTTTATTTTTATTTTTAGATCACCTGAGACGAAGGCTCAAGGTGATCTATTGGGATCACTCTTCGTCCATCGTCCGTTGGTGTCCGTTCGTTCTCGTTAACTTTTGCTTCAAATGACTTCTCCTCAGAAACCGCTTGGCCAATTTTGACCACACTTCACATGGATGATCCTTAGATGAATGCTTTTTAGATTTTTTAAAATTACGTCAGCATGACATTCAAGATGGCCACCATTACCATATATGGTCGAAACCTTAAAAAATCTTCTTCTCAACAACCGCCAGACAGATTTCGACAGTTTTTCTTTTAAAATGACCGCCAACGGCTAGACTATCAAGTTTGTTCAAATGAAGTCCCCGGGGTCAAAAATGGCCGTGCCCCGGTGGTCCAAAGTTTGTATATTGAGATTTTGCATGTTTTTCATAGACATATAGGAAAAAACTTTATATCTTCTTCTCTGAAACCACAAGGCACAGAGCTTTCATGTATTACATGTAGCATCAGCTTATGGTCCTCTACTAAGTTTGTTCAAATGGTTAACCTAGGGTCACATGTTTTACATAGACTTGTATAGGGAAAAACTTAAAAAATCATCTTCTCTGAAACTGCAAGAGCCAGAGGTTTAATATTTTGAATTTGCTATAAGCTTATGGTCCTCTACCAAGTTTGTTCAAATGGTGATCCTGGGGTCACATTTGGCCCCGCCCCAGAGGTCACATGTTTTACATAGACTTATATAGGGATAATCTTCAAAAAGTCATCTTCTCAGAAACAGCTTGGTCAATTTTGACAAAACTTCACATGGATCATGCCCTTGTCAAAAAAGCTACCTAATACATACGTTTTACGTAGCTACTAATATTTTTTTAAAAGCAATGTAAAACGTACGTAATAGCTAGCTTAAAGCTAGCGGTATTGGCACCTGCGTATATGCAGCTTTTGCGCAGATCTACAAAAAAAGTACAAAAACTGAACATTTACAAACAAGCTACGTAATAGCTTCGTAAAACGCAGCTTTTACGAAGGTCTGTGTAGAAGCTTCGTAAGACGCAGTTTTTACGAAGGTGCCAATACCGCCAGCTTTTCCGCAGGTCTGCGTAAAAGCTTCGTAAACGCAGCTCTTAGGTATGAAGGTCTGCATAAAAGCTTCATAAATGCAGCTATTATGAAGGTGTGCGTAAAAGCTTCGTCTTTTATATGTCACTTTCGCTAAAGAGTTCCAATTAAGACTCCATGAAAACCAGAGCAGAAAAACACAGGAATAGATGGACGAAACGATGCCCCATGCAATAAGCAGTACAGGTCTTTCATCAGTAGTGCTTGGAACTTAAAAGGATGGTTATAAATTACAAACAATCATTGTTTAAAGCATTATAGTTTATATAGACTAAAATCTAGGTCTCTGTACATTTTTTATTTTTATTTGAGCAGCCAAAGATTAAACAACATATGGCAACAACAGATTAGACCAAAGCAAATAATACATGTGGTTCAGGTTACATTGGGTTCCTCCTCTCACCAAAGACAATGATGTTTAATGAGGGTGGGTGTTATACCTCTGGTGTAATCGTGCAGAATGTCCAAATGAGGTCATGGCGACTCTTAATTTAAATGAAGTTATGATTTTTGCGCACTACACTTCCTCTCATTACCCTCTACCATTATTTGAAGTTTAATTCCGTTCCCATTAGTAGTTTTCAAGTTATGCTCCGGACAAACAAAATCGATGACTATATGCTCTCCTGTAAAATTGCGGGGAGCATAAAAAAAAACACTTGTAAATGAGAAAGTTTAATGCTAATTTACAAACTGCGAAAAATAAGTGAATGTCAATCATGCTGACCTACTTTTGGTTCTAACATGTTGCTTTCATGTAGATGTATGAAGTTTAAAACTATAGATGGCTTTTGGTATGTGTCTGAGTAATAGACATAAACTAAATGTAGAATTTATGAGAAGTATGGCCAAAGTAAAAATCGGCTGATATGTAGTAAAAATCTCGGCAAAAATCATCCATTTTCAAAAATCCAAGGACCATAACTCCGGCATTATACCTGCGATGTGGCCGGTTAACGAACTTGGCCGAGATGTTATTGCCATAAACATTGTCCCCATGTTTCATCAGGAGTTGATTATAAATGTAAAAGTAACTGAGCGGAATAGAAAAAATCATCAATTTTTAAAAATCAAAGGGCCATAACTCTGGCATGTTAGATGAAATTTTGCTGGTTATTGAACTTGGCCTAGATATTATGCCCATAAACATTGATCCGCAATTTTCATCAAGATCTCAAGATCGGATTATAAATATTAAAATGACTGGTCAGAAACAGAAGTCAACTTTGAAAATCCGAGGGCCATAACTCTGGCACTATAGATGCGATCTGGCTGGTTATCGAACTTGACTTAGATATTATGGCTCTAAACATTGTCCTAAAGTTTCATCAAGATCGGAATATAAAAAGTATTGGTCAGAAACAAGTGGCGACGCAAAGACGGAAGGAAATGCAAATTCGATAGTCCTCCGCCTGGCGGTTGACAATTAACAAATTGCATGAAGTAGGAATATATTACTGTCATGTAGATGCAAACATGTGTGAAGACGGCTCGAGGTGTCCTGAGTAAAACTTAATTTTAAAACAGACGTATGGGTTAGCCGGAAAATGGCAACTTACACTATATGCCCGATCCACTTCCGTGTTAGGGCAAATATATACACCATTGAAAAACATAGCACTATATGTATACATCTAAACCTCTGTAGGATGACTCGAACCCTCTTAAAACTGTTCTCATTTTTCATTTGACTTCATCTGTTGGCACCTAAACCGTTCCCGAAGAACATAGATCTGAAAAGATAGTATATTTTTAAATTAATGTCTCTAAAAAGACAAAATAAATTTATAAATGTATAAAAGAAAAATATATTTAAAATATAATACGTCTGAAAGTTTAAAACCTATATTTTATTAAAAGGGCCTCATTGCAATCTTAGTCACAGCCTGACCTAGTGGTTATATAGAGCATCAGCCTTGAATGCGGGAGACTGTGTTCAATCCCTGGCTGGATTATATCAAACACTTCATGGTTCTAGTAGTCCCTTGCTTGACGTGCAAGCATATAAAGTCTTAATTCTAGGACTGGTCAGCCCGGTGTCTGTATCATGTTTTTTGTCTACGGCATGGTATTCCAGTATGGCAGCACTAAAATTGAGCATAGAGCTCATTGCTACAAAAAGACTCCGTGTGATATGACTGAAAGATTGTTAAAAGCAACGGTAAACCCCATACGTTGCAATGCAGTCGCCTGACATCAAACTGTCAAAAATGTTCAGCCAATCGTCCTATTTTGTTTATGTAAAACTTTTTAAAACTAGAGCTTGTTTTTGGGAAACACTGATGTCTCACTCCACTGCAAAGTTTTGTCAAAATGCAACAAGCCATTTAGGAGGAGTTGCGGCGACAAATTTAAAGTAAAAAAAAGGGGTAATAAATCTGTCAAAAACCAGCTAACCGGAAGGAAGGCGCAATACGTACAACTAGACATAATACTAATGCTTCCTGCAGTTTCTTCACAAGCCCCAACAAGCAATTTAGGTGGAGTGACGCGGCGACGATATATTTCAAGTAAAAATTCAAAGGGCCATAACTCCATCAAAAAATCAGTGAACCGGAACAAAAGCGTGATACACACAACTAGAATTCATATGCTTCTGCAAAGTTTTGTCAATATCCAACAAGCCGTTTAGGAGCAGCGGGTGGCGACAACAAATTTAAAGTAAAAAAATCAAAGGGACTTAACTCCGTCAAAAATCAGCGAACCGGAACGACTGCGCGATATGCCTAACTAAACACCATACCGATGCTTCCTGCACAGTTTCATAAAAAAACAAGTTATTTAGGAGGAGTAGCGTCGACAAGAAATTAAAAAAAATCAAAGGGCCACAACTCCGTCAAATATTAGCGAAACGGAAAGACAGCGCAGTATGCACAACTAGACATCATACCAATGCTTCCTGCAAAGTTTCATCAACATCTCCAACATTTTGACTTAAAATGTGACCTGTCTTTGAACGTCTTGGCTATTTTCTTGCCATTTAAGACATGCTGTCGCACACTTCAAATGCTCGATAACTCCCACTGGGAGATATTTCACAGTACGGACCATTGGTCGGCATTTTCTGTCAGTGGCGGGAACGCCAAATGACGTTCCGATTTTTTTATGGACATCTTCGTCAGATTCCGGTTCCACTTGTTTCGTTTGTATGACGTAACGTCGTCTTGGCGTGCTAGTGCAAACTGGTGTAAAAATATTGACGATTGGAAAGAAATTCATCAAAGAATATATAATATATAGTTTAATTAACATTGTTGTCATGACACGGAAATTAATTCCCTCGTGAGAAAGATTCTTGAGATATAGATATTCTTGCGATATAGAAACGAGTGCGCTTGCGAGTTTCTATATCTCAAGAATCTTTCTTGGGAATTATTTCCCGTATCACAACAACAATGTTAATTAAACTCTATTTATTTAGCACTAAATGGAGAGTGGGTCCGGAGTTCATTTCATGTTGATGCAGTATAACCGTTTTGTGTGGTGCGCCATAAAACATCAATTTTAATTTCACACGGGAAAAATACCTGAAGGCATACCTGGCATAGGGCCTATGGTTGAGGATGTATTCTGTTGAATCTGTTGAATGGTGAACACCATCATCGCCTTCCCAGCGACCTGACCATAGACAACTTGCGCTCATGTCCAACATCTCCTGAAAACTCCAAGCATAAAAAATTCTGTTAACATAGATTCAATTATGTGCTTTCCACTGCCAGCCACCGCAGTCCCCTCTTAACAAATTGATTATGGAGGAAGAAAATGTAATTTAAAATACTTTTTGACAGATTCGCCTGTGTTTTTCTAAATTGTCCTCAATTTGCATCAAGAGTTAGACTGTCAGGCTTAATCAATAACTTGCAAGCTTCATTCAGGTAATACAAGTACAATGTTTATCTTCTAAACAGTTACGTGTGCACGAGTAACATATTAATGCCTTCACCAATCTCGTTTGCAAAACTGTCAACAACGGAAAAAAAAACGCTCCTCTTATTTGCAATTTAACTGAGAGGTTTTAAAACTTTGCTTATACTTCTGAAAAATGGGTCCATATTATTATTAAGAAGCCCAACCATGAACGTATGAATGTATATTAAATAGGGCCTACCTCTGATTAAAAAAAAAGCACAACATGCATAATTCTTGGTACTGCATGCAATACATCCTGGTACGGCGCACACCCTTCCCAGCCATCTGTGTAATCGTCTGATGGCTTCCAAGACTCTAAACTGGTGTTTGTGTCACAATCATCCCAGTGTTATTTGTACATATTTAAGTTGAAAGGTCAAACAATTACAGGGGTAGGTATAAAAAGTGGACTAACACACGCGGACTGCGGACCAGTATGGTATAAAATGCGGACTGGTATTTTGCGGACCATTTACATAGATGGGACAAATAATACAAATATTTTGTTCAGCAAATATTACATTTGAAAATAGATTTGCATGAAAATAATTCGTCAATTGCCACTTGTAATTAGGTCCAATTGATGTGATATACACATATATTATTTTTTTACAAAAAATTGTGATTTTCGGACTGTTAATGCCGTAAACAAATCTGTTCATGTTTTAAATTCTGTAAACTATACTAGTCTTTTAATAGTCTGATTAAGTCTGAATACAATATTAGAAATTGTGTTGTATTAAATTGTGTTAATTGATTGATTTATTACAAAGTTTATATTACAATTTGATTTGACACATATATCTGTGAATGCTTCAATAAATACGAACACAATAAATAATAGTGTTATGTTTTGTGTATTTTACTCTATACACATTTGAAGTAAGAGTAAACATATTTTTAAGATAAGCAAGAGACTCCTCATTAAATGTTTTAAACATTAGAATTGCTTTTTGGAATTTCTCTCTTTCGGGAAACATCATCCAACGAAGTTCGGTAAAAAGTTCAACAGAAGGAGTTTCGAAATCTTTATCCAGGATAAGTCTTGCAGCTCTTTTTGGAATCTTACACTTTTATCTTCCTGAGAAACATTACAATTTCCCTGAGAAGAGTATGATGTTAATGTACATGATTAAGACACATTACATAATAATAACAAATTGAAAGATGCTAACGATTCATGTTTGATGTAAATATCTTTGTTAGAAAGTGGAATGAAAAATAAGTATGAAAAATTAAATTTCCATGAATAATTTGATTTAATAATAAAATAATTGTTGCCTTTTAGGTTCGGTCGATATATGTATTTATCGACCTGAGAAAAGTGATATCGACCTCGTCTATCGCCTCAGTCGATATCACTTTTCTCAGGTCGATAAATACACATATCGACCTCACTAAAAGGCAATACTTTTATAATATTGTTTAATATCATGATGTTGGAAATAAATAAGTAAATGGTAATGAGATACATTACTGTATCAAACTGGACATGAAATGGCGATAGTGTGCACTTCAATATACATTTCATGACATACACGTGATTGACCGTATATAGTATACCAATTATTCACAAGTTGAAACGTCCGTGCTCGTGGCTATAGTAAAGGCCTCGCAGAGACAAATAAACTTGATGTGCATAAGCAACAAAACTATACTATTGTATTTATCAATTACTGCGTAGGCAGGATTACGCACTCATCTAAATACAACCTAGTGTTGTTGCTTATTTTAAAAATAAAGGATATGTTAATAACTAAACTATTTGAAGATACATAACAAGTAAGACTATTCATTATTAACACTTTTATCACGTGTATCATTTGCTAAATATATGTACATTCCTAGTTTTTTTTCAATACTTTGTTGTGATTTGACCAATGACTTAAACTTTTTTTATATTAGGCCAGCTGCAATAATATTTCGGTAAACATTCGAAATGTATTTCCCGGTAGTAAGGGCATACTAATAAAAAGTGTTACTCGTTTTCGATGTACTTCATATTACAAAAGTTACAATTCAATTCAAATTCTTTTATTCCAAGATTTTACATGTGTAAAACAGCAATGGATATAATATATAATGCAAGTTCAACTGTAAATGGTAATCGTTATGACAAATAAAGGCGGTAGTACAGCGAGAGAAAATGATGATAGTGCAGAGCAGAACTGATAGTTTTCACAAAATAATCTACAGTCAGATAAGAAGGTATGATGTAAGTTAAGATAGCTATTGTTCATCGGTGTCAGAGGGGAGACAACTGAGCATGCATAGACACGTGTATATGTATTTATATATCATGCCGGTCTCCCTCCCTTTAACCATATAGACTATAATACAAATAATAGTAACATATTAAATATTGAATTATGGTTAATATTAAGTAATGCATTTAGATCTATAGATGCATGCAAATCAAAATATAACAATATACAACGTAGGTTCATTTCTTTACGGCATATATAAGACATACATTTAACTAAGCTACATGAAAATCAGTGTTTGCACGGGACTTCGACGTACTGCCTATAGATATTTCTTCGAACAATGTGTAAACAGTTCAACAGTGATTCTACTATTTACTATTTACAGGTAGGAAATTAAGAATCTTACTTCAATGCTTATGTGTTTAACAGTAAGTTATTATATAATTAGTATCACACGGAAAAGTAGCATAGTTCAACATACGCCTTATTATATTGCACAACATGTACACAGGCGGAGATATAACAGGTAGGGATACCCCCAGTATTTATACCTTGACACATAATACGAAAACGAAACTTGTGAAAAGGTATTGTCGGGGTTCTTATGTCTTGTGTATAACAATATAGTATTACAAAACACACACAATACAGTTAAACATTCATAATGGAAAGAAAGTCATTGTCTTTGTATTGGCGTCATTTAGTTTATGTACTATTGACAGTTCTAGAACTTCGTAATTTTACAAAATACACATGATTACAATATACATGTAATATAAACGAAAATAGGCTAAAACTGCTTTAATGTGTATTATAAATCGATACACAATTATACATTTTTCAGAATAACGTCAATGAAATTGCATAATTTTATTAAAGCTATCTTGTTATTTGTGCTCATAAGTTGTTGGAATTTTAATATATTTGGACGTGTATAGTAATACGGTTTTAAATACTTTTTCCTTTGTTCTATAAAATTATTACAGGTCAGAATGTAGTGAAATTCATCCCCTATATCTTGAGTGTTACATACTATGCAAACTCTTTCGTTAATTGGTTTGCTATTCCATCTACCTGTTTCGACAGGAAGTCTATGATTTCTTGTACGGAATTTTATGAATTGCCTGCATTGATAAGTTGGTAAAATGGATATATATTTACATTTTCCAAAGTTTGATTTAAAAGATCTGTAAATGTTACTTGAGGATGATATATCAACTGTTGATATCCATTTTTGTATATAAAGGTCTTTAAGTTTTTGGTTTGCTGATTTAACCAGCCAGTTTCCGTTTGTGAAACTTTGCGAGTACCATATTCCCGAAAAACCTAATGTACAAAGTAGGTTTTTTATATTATTTATCCATGTTGACTTTATCTGTTTTTTGTCTGTTAACGCTAGGACGACAGAATATGTTAAAGAAGATAACTTATTGTCGTCACAATCTCGAATAAGTTTTGACCAAAATGATATAATTCGTGTTTGTATATCGACATGTAGTGGCATAACCCCAAGTTCACCATATATCATTGAGGAAGGTGTGGGAGATCTTAGATTGAACGCATACTTATAAAATTTTAACTGGACGCGTTCGATAACATCAATATTTCCAAATCCCCAAAGTTCAGAACCATAAAGTAAAACTGGTTTAACCATTTTTTCGAATAGATCAATCTGCATATCAAATGGTAAATTTAAAACACGTATTTTCTTTAAAAGAGCGAAAATAGCTTTATTCCCCTGTTCCGCTATGTATTTTTTAGCTGCAATATATGAGCCACTACGAGATAAAAACAACCCTAAATACTTATATTCATTAACAATTTCTATAGTTTTTTTATTTAGTATAAATTTCAAATTTGTTTTGCATCTTCCATGACTAAAAACAATGATTTTTGTTTTATCGACATTTACTGTTAGTTTCCATTTATAACAGTAAGTTCAAATGCGTTCAATGCATTTTGTAAATCTATCTCATCATTACTAAATAATACCGTATCATCGGCGAAAAGTAAAACAAACAGCTTTAAATAAATAGTAAAGTCTTCATTTGAAGCCTGGCACTTTATATCGTTCACTTTATCGAAAAGTGAGGACTCTAAATCATTGAGGAAAATAGGAATGGGGAGAGATTTTCGCCTTGTCTTACGCCATTAAGGCATGCGAAAAAACTCGTAGAACCTTCATTTGTCAACACCTTAGACTTTATATTGTTATACATATTAAATATGATATTAAAACATTTACCATTTATTCCTTCATTTAAAAGTTTGGTCCATAGACCATCTCTCCATACCATGTCAAATGCTTGCTTGAAGTCAATAAAACAACAGAAAAGTTTTTTCTTGCTCGACCTTACTATATCAAGGAGACAGTTAAGTATAAAAAGGTTGTCTAGTGTTGAATGTTTTTTCCTAAATCCGTCTTGGGTCGATTTTATTATGTTATACTGTTCTGCACATTTATTTAATCTTGTGTTTATAATTGATGTAAATAGTTTTCCGAAGCAACTGAGGAGAGTAATCGGTCGATAGTTTTCTGGTAGACTGGGGTCACCCTTGTTTTTAAAGATTGGTTTTATTATCCCTATAGTCCAACTTTCAGGGATTAGACCATTATCAAATATACAGTTAAAAAGTTTAACATAAATTGGCAGCATTATATTTATTGTCGCCTTAATCTGTTCATTAATAACATTGTCCATACCCGGTGATTTATTATTTCGCAAGGAACGTGCAGCCATTATAATTTCTTCTTCATTTATGCGTTGATTTATTTCATCGTTTATTTCTTGGATTTGGGGCGCATCTATGTTTTGACCATTTTCGGCTTCCATATAAATATTGTTAAATTGGACGAAATTATTTTCGCTTTGTGTCTCGTTATTTGTATTATCGGTTACATTAACAGGATCTTCTCTATACTGTTCGGTGCGTTTAGTTCTAGCCGAATTCAAGTTTTGGCCATTATTGGCTTCCGTACTCAAATGGGCATCGATTTGGTCATTTTGTACATGGGAACTAGCATTGTTTTGACCGTTTATATTTTTAAAAAAGTTAAAAAAAATCATCAATAGAGGCTTTAGTGTTATTTTGTTTGGTATTCGGATTTATAATGTTCCAGAATTTTTTAGGTTCTGAATGCTTTGTACGTTTTAACATGATTATTCTATCGTTCCGGTAGCGATTATAGCTAGTGGATAGGGTGTTTTTATATTGTTTACTTACGGATTTTAAAAATATTTTATAATACGGCGTTTTGTATTTATTATACAACTTTCTAGCTTTATGATAGAGATTTCTTACTTTATAACACGATTGATCAAACCATGGTTTAATATTTTTCTTATTATTTATCTTTCGCTTAGTATATCCGAATGATTCTTGAGAGCATGTCTCGAACAGTTTATTTATGCTCTCAACAATCTCATCCACATCTTCTTTAGTAACAAGACATTTTTCAGACATCATATTAATTTTCATCTCAATTTCAGCCACTCTTAATATATCAAAATGTTCAATAAAACTATCGGATTTATCAGAGTCCCACAACTTAGTATATTGTTTGGCGGTTGGGTTGTTTATTGGTGTTTGTTGAATAAGCTCTTGACTAGTAGTAAAATTAACAAATACAGGACAGTGCACGTCAGAATATAGTGAAGAAAAATTTAATACTTCAATTTTGTTAATACATTCAAAATTGTATGCACTGGATATAAAATAATCAATTGTGCTTTTATTTTTACAGGTAAACTTAGGATTGGATGCAATCTAATCGCCCATTTAGAATAAATAAATTATTATTTTTACACAGGTCTAGCAGTTTATTGCCAAATGAATTTACAGTTGTATCAGCACTGTTTCTATTTAATTGCACGTTTGATCTTTCAAAGCACTGAAAAACCATGTCACATTCATCTTGTAAACTATGTAAACCGTACAAGTCTGCGATATGTTCATCAATAATAGCATAGTCGCATGAAATGCTAGTTCTAGAGTTAAAGTCTCCAAACAGGAGAATGTTTTTTGAATTATTACAGTATTTTAGTATTTCAGTTTGAAGTTCCACGTATGGATCCTCAGTTACATATTTAGAACCATTCGGCGGTATATATACAATACCGCATTTAAGATCTTCATCGGTACATGTAGGAATTAACTGTTTCGAAATCGTAAACCAAAAGACAAATTTGCAAGATTTTGAGTTGTCAACATTTATAAAAGGCATTAATTCATTTTTTACGATTAATGCTATGCCAACTGATCTGCGTGAACATCGGACCCGTGTTCTATTATGTAGAAATACTGTATAACCGGGTATATCAATTGTATCAACGTCATCAGTTTTACTTTCTTGAATTCCAATAATATCATGGTCATTAATCAAATTAAAAAATTCAGGACATTTCAATTTAGAAACTAATCCGCATACGTTCAATGATAAAAAGTTTACGCTATGACACACATTGTATGTACCATTAATAAATGGCTCATGACTTTCACATGAGTTCCCATTGTCATCGACCGTTGACTGTGAACAAAAGCTTTCTCCCACGCAATCCTACAAGTCACTCGCGATCGTCTGCTCACCGGCCGTGTCATGATGGGGCGTGTCCCCGTTCGTGCAACTGTTGTTTATGTCTGAGTGTAATGTAGGTCCGTATTGAAGTGTTACACTTTCAGTTGGCCTACTTAACGAGACATTACTGTTTATTTGTGGATCATACCCGTATTTCGGCCTGTACATTATCTCGCTGGTTTGTTGTTGGATAATAACATCCACTTCGTTTTCGCCAGATGAAATATCACTGTCTGTGTCGTATTCTTTTAGCTTTTTTTGTGTACAATCCATGTCTATAGGTGATGTCGCTTTTTTCTTCCCAACGATTTGTGAGAGTGGCGTATTTTCACATTGAATTTCATTCAGAGCTGTGAATCTATTTTGTGTTTGTATTGTGTCGTCTTTCGCGAACCGTGTCTTTTGTCCTTCAACACGTTCGTACCGTACTCTATTAGGTGTATCCTGTTGATATTGTCTTTGGTTATTTGTTTGTTGTTGATGTTGTTGTTGTTGCTGCTGCTGCTGCTGCTGCTGCTGCTGCTGATGCTGCAGCTGTCGCTGTCCCTGTTGCTGTTGTTGTTCCTGTCGTTGTTGAACGTTGATTGGCTGTTGTTGATGTTGGTTCTGTTGTTGTTGTCGGTTTTGATCTGTTTGTTGGTGTTGCCGTTGTTGTTGCTGCTGCAGAGAGTGATGACCATTTGATTGCTGTTGTTGATTTGTTTTCCTATACTGGGACATGTGTTCACTTTGCCTATATATATGTGTGTGTTTTTTCTTTTCACGGTCGTATATGGGTTGTCCTGCTGAATTGTTTGGTATAAATTGTTTCCCATTTATATATAATCTGTCTCTCACTAGTTTTACTCTGTTGCTTCTGTCACTTTTAGCATGCTTGGCTTCTTCATACAGCTGCTTCCTACTATTTTCGATTTCAACAGGGAAATGTTCCTTAACTCTGAAGTCACTTCCAATTAGGGTTTTGGGGGCTTCAAATCTAACATATTCTTTGTCTTTGTAGCTCTTGAATTTTGCAATTATGGGCCTCGGATAAGTGTGTCTTGAGTTGTAGCGACCAAGTCTATGTACCCTATCAAATTCAATGTCTTTCTCAATCTTCATTTCCGCTCGGAGGAATGTTTTTAATATTTCTTCACAGTTTTCATATTGCCCGAATGCCAAGTTAGATTCAGGGATTCCACTGAATATTAGATTTTCCCTCATACTTCTCCATTGTACATCTACAATTTTTTCTTCTGTTTCTGCTTGTTTTGCACACATATTGTTTTGTTTTTGTTCTAGAATGCTTATTTTCTCAAAGAGAGAATCTATAGATTTGTCAGTTTTAGTGTTGGAAATTATGACGTCATCGCATATGTTACTATAATGGTGGATGGTCTGGTCATACTCCTCTACTCTAAGTTTGAGTGATTTTACTTCTGTGTTCACGTTTTCGATTTTAGTGTTTGTCTGATTGATGGTTTGCCTGATACTGTTTATTTGTGTCATTTGTGATTCTATGTTTGTCATTCTCTGACTCTGGTTTTCCATTTGCTCCTCCATAGATTGCCATCGTTTGTTTTGATTTTGCATTTGTAACTGTAAGCCTTGTAATTGTTGGCCTAAAGCATTGAAACACGAAGCAGCCCATGGTGGTACACCGGTATATTCCTCCGTATTCACTGTATTTGGGAAATGTAACGGTTGTAACGGTTGGGTGAATTGCCCTTGTTGTTGAGAATGTTGTTGCACTCGGGCTGTAGTCTGTACACATGGGTTTTGTTGGGTGTATTGCACAGGAAGACTGAATTCCGTTGATCCCATTGATTGAGATAACATTTGTGAAGAAGTGTTTGTGTTTTGAGAACCATATAAAACATCTCTTGACTGGCGAATAATGTCTGCGGTACATGGATCAACAGTTATTACAGTGGGTGGGGAATGGGCATCAGGATTCATACCTTTTTGAGAACTCTTTTGTTTATTCTTTCCTCCTTTCTTCATTGTCCACACGTACACAGTGACCACATCGACCAAAATCGATCACAAATATTATATATTTCCATCAAATATCCGCTTTTAGATAAAAAGTTTCTTGTTTCTTTGTCCGCACAAATTTTTCCACCTTTCCGCCATAACGATCACGTGACTGTCCCCTGTACATAAACGCTGCTCTCGTTCCGTTAAACCGCCCCTCTTCAAAAGCTTACTTATGAGCAGAGCATCTAAATCTGGATAATTAGTCCAAAAATGGTATGCAAATTTACGAAGTTCATCAAAATTAAAAACATACAATTAATTTAAAAGCAATTATATACCATTGACAAATATATGCAATGCATCCAAATTGAGAAACAGAGAATAGCATTACCCAGATGATTGATTATTTCTAAGGTTTATAGTCCCTCTACCATTTGAGTCCCCGGGAAGAATCCCCCGTTGATTCGGCAGTATGTTTGGACTAATTATCCAGATTTAGATGCTCTGCTCATAAGTAAGCTATGAAGAGGGGCGGTTTAATGGATTAGAACGAGAGCAGCGTTTATGTAACTTGTTTAATATGAAGTTCATCGAAAACGAGTAACACTTTTTATTAGTATGCCCTTACTACCGGGAAATACGTCTTGAATGTTTACCGAAATATTATTGCAGCTGGCCTAATATAAAAAAGTTTAAGTCATTGGTCAAATCACAACAAAGTATTGAAAAAAAATAGGAATGTACATATATTTAGCAAATGATACACGTGATAAAAGTGTTAATAATGAATAGTCTTACTTGTTATGTATCTTCAAATAGTTTAGTTATTAACATATCCTTTATTTTTAAAATAAGCAACAACTCTAGGTTGTATTTAGATGAGTGCGCAATCCTGCCTACGCAGTAATTGGTAAATACAATTATGTTCTTTGTCGTCTACGACTCCGACAAACATAAAACATTTATCTTCTTATGTATTTTGCATACATGCAAACGACAGTCCCATTGACCACCACGTCAAATGTTGAATACCAACTATTCATCCCTTAAATTACCATACAACACACGATGCTCAACGACAAATCACGTTCACAAAAGAATAACACAACACATAGTTGGGAGTTAGCCTACAGCCTTAGAGAGCGGCCTTAGATCTCTTTATTACAGAAGGAACGCAAACACAAGTCACATAAAATGTCAATCCTTCCGTCTCTTGTAAGTTCCAATCACAATGCATATACAATCCATCTCGTATACGTTCCAAGGACGTCTATGTACTGATGCATGTAACTTCACAGATCGTTTCCAAAGTTCGTGTACTAATGATAATCTGCACATAGTAAGGCTGTCTGAAAAATACTAAACATACTTCCTTCATTTTCTTGTTATAAACATACCAAATATAGAAATTATTGATCTGTTTGGCATCTCTCCGATCATACGACCTATGATAACAAAATACAATTAACAGATAAACATATGTCCGATATTAACACTGCTTGTTATTAAAAATAATCCGTCTGTGGCCTATGTTATGCTTGTTCATGCAGTTGTTTGCTGAAAAGTGTAACTGTATATACTTTGTCAGTCTCCATAGCAGAGGTCTGCAACTGATCTCAAAAATAAAAACGAATGATATGCGGTGAAATGATATTATTTTTATCTAAAATATAAAAAGAGAAAATGAGAAAAACGAGATTAGGCAGTTGTATAGTGTTCCACATGCGATTATGTCAGATAAGCGTGTAAGTGCCAACATTGTACTCGGTCTTAGATCTCGGACCTGAGAAAAATAAAAAGGGCAACTATGCGCCACTACAATACAACACTTGTTACTTATACCAGTGATACAAATATATATCATATGGCAGAATCTGCCTCAAATCTATACCAGGTCAAGAACCGATACTTTCATGAAAAGTAATTTTTGTTAATAAGTCCGTACTGACTGAACTCCCACAATTACTATATCAATCCGTTACCTGTAATCTTTGTTTTACGACTATTCGATTATTGTAGTGGTGTCTTGCATAGAAATGCAATTTGTTACAATCTGTTTTAATCCACTGGAAGATTTTATTATGTTAAATTATGAGGAACACTATTTTTCGATATTATTAAATTACTTAAACAGTCCCCTATTGCCTATTTCAAGTTTATATTACTAAAGTGTATGGGGTGGGTGGGGCCTGTAAAGGCACAAACGACCGCTCTCTGTGAAAGGCTAAGATCGAATGAAAAAACGCCCTGGGTAATTCTATATATAAATTACAAGCAAATCTCATGCAATACTTTCAAAACCGGTCGACTATAAACAACATTTATAAAATCTAGCGCACAGGTCTTTGATTCAAATCAATGCTTGAACAACTCACAGACAGTTGTTCATAAATCAAAATACAAACAAAGATAAATAATATAGTATAGTTTTGTTGCTTATGCACATAAAGTTTATTTGTCTCTGCGAGGCCTTTACTATAGCCACGTGCACGGACGTTTCAACTTGTGAATAATTGGTATACTATATACGGTCAGTCACGTGTATGTCATGAAATGTATATTGAAGTGCTCATCGCCATTTCATGTCCAGTTTGATACATTAATGTATCTCACTACCATTTACTTATTTATTTATTTATTTCCAACATCATGATATTAAACAATATTATAAAATTATTGCCTTTTAGTGAGGTCGATATGTGTATTTATCGACCTGAGAAAAGTGATATCGACCGAGGCGATAGACGAGTCGATAAATACACATATCTACCGAACCTAAAAGGCAACAATTATTTTATTATTAAATCAAATTATTCATGGAAATTTAATTTTTCATACTTATTTTTCATTCCACTTTCTAACAAAGATATTTACATCAAACATGAATCGTTAGCATCTTTCAATTTGTAATTTGTATGTAATGTGTCTTAATCATGTACATTAACATCATACTCTTCTCGGGGAAATTGTTTCTCAGGAAGATAAAATTGTAAGATTCCAAAAAGAGCTGCAAGACTTATCCTGGATAAAGATTTCGAAACTCCTTCTGTTGAACCTTTTACCGAACTTCGTTGGATGATGTTTCCCGAAAGAGATACATTCCAAAAAGCAATTCTAATGTTTAAAACATTTAATGATGAGGCTCTTGCTTATCTTAAAAATATGTTTACTCTTACTTCAAATGTGTATAGAGTAAAATACACAAAACATAACACTATTATTTATTGTGTTCGTATTTATTGAAGCATTCACAGATATATAAGTGTCAAATCAAATTGTAATATAAACTTTGTAATATATCAATCAATTAACACAATTTAATACAACACAATTTCTAATATTGTATTCAGACTTAATCAGACTATTACAAGACTAGTATAGTTTACAGAATTTAAAACATGAACAGATTTGTTCACGGCATTAACAGTCCGAAAATCACAATTTTTTGTAAAAAAATAAATATATGTGTATATCACATCAATTGGACCTAATTACAAGTGGCAATTGACGAATTATTTTCATGCAAATCTATTTTCAAATGTAATATTTGCTGACCAAAATATTTGTATTATTTGTCCCATCTATGTACATGGTCCGCAAAATACCAGTCCGCATTTTATACCATACTGGTCCGCAGTCCGCTAGTCCGCAGTCAGCTAGTCCGCGCGTGTTAGTCCGCTTTTTATACCTATCCCAATTACAGTTTCTCAGGACGAAATTCAAACAATTCAGAAAACGGCGGGCATAATTTGCCGCGCATGCGCAGATCTGTCAATCACTTCCATAATCTCGTCAATTCTTACGAACGTATCATGCAAATATTTCAAAATTATCAACATAATTCAATAAAGAGGCTGTATTTATAACGGTTTCTTCCGTTTTTGTTATCAGAACGTTAATAACTGAAATAATTATCGAAACAAATATTTTTTCTTCCAAATTAAACATTTATTCAATTTCCCATCAAGCAACACTGAAGCGATGACTTCCGGGAGACAAATCATCAAAATTAAATTTGTTAATTTTGACGAAAAACACGAACACAGTGCTGTAAAATAATAAATGAATACTGTGTAATTCAATAACTTAACTACCGTTTATCTACATTGAATTGAATTGAATTGAATTTTTTATAGTCGCACCAACAGCTAAGGTCATATGGCGACTTTCCAGCTTCCATTGTTGGAGGAAGACCCCAGGTGACCCTCCAGGCAATTTTCGTGCACGGGTGGACACCTGGGTAGAACCACCGACGTTCCGCAAGTCAGCTGGATAGCTTCCTCACATAAAGATTCCTAGGCCCCTGAGGGATCGAACCTACAGCGGTGAGGGGCAAGTGATTTCAAGTCAGAGACGTTAACCACTCGGCCACGGACGCCCCCCGTTTATCTACAGTCACACATGTAAACTATATACACTAATTCAAATACAAGGTTTTGCTTTTTTAATACTTAATTGAGCAAAACACTTCAATAAGCCAACCAGGAAATGCTTGTTGTCTGAAAGTCGGCCATTTGCATTTGAAATGGCATCAGATTCACGCTATCGTGAGACTTGCACATTTTTTATTAATTTATTTTATATTAACTTTTTTTTGTCAGAAATATCCAAATTTTATTAATACTCTGATGCATCATAATTCAACATCTGATTTGCCTGTGGAAAAAAAAAAAAAAATATTTCCCCCCTATACTTGTTATACGAGTTTGGGAGTTAGCCAAGGCAATGTCTTAATACCGTATTAATTTTTGTTTAAATATTTTTGAATATGGTTTCTTAAATATTACTCCCTGAAGCAAATCTCATAAAACTTCATGGGTTCACTGCCAGTGATGAGAGGATGACCCCTATTGATTTTAAGGTCAAGGTCACCGTGACCTCATAATGAAAAACTTTGTCTGCTCCATAACTCCTCATCCTCTAAAGCAAATCTCATGAAACTTCATAGGTGAACTGCCTGTGGTGAGAGGATGACCCCTATTGTAATTGAGTCAGTAGGTCAAAGTCAAGGTCACTGGGGACCCGATAATGAAAAACCTTGTCCACTCCACAACTCCTCTCCCACTAAAACAAATTTCATGAAACTTCATAGGTAAACAGCCTGTGGTGAGAGGATGACCCCTATTGATTTTTAGGTCAAAGGTCAAGGTCCCCGGCACCCGGTAATGAAACAGTTTGTCTGCTCCATAACTCCTCTTACCCTGAAGCAAATCTCATGAATTTTCATAGGTGTTTCATAGGTGAACTGCATGTGGTGAGAGGATGATCACTATTGATTTTGAGGACAGTAGGTCAAAGGTTAAGGTCACCGGGACCCAATAATGAAAAATATTGTCTGCTCCATAACTCCTCTCCTCCTGAAGCAAATCTCATGAAACTTAATAGGTGGACTGCCTGTGATGAAAAGATGGCCCCTACTGGTTTTGAGGTCTGTAGGCCAAGGTCACCATTACCTGATCATGAAAATCCAAATTCCACTCAATCTTTACTCAAACGGTGCGGAATAGGGGACTGGTAGCGGGGGTATATTTGTTGCCCCATAAAGGCGACAGTTCTAGTTTATTTTTAGCTAACCTGAGCTTATAACATAAGCCTATGGTACTCTACCAAGTTTGTTCAAATGGTGACCATGGAGTCAAATTTGGCACCACTCCAGGGGTAACATGTTTTGCATAGACTTTTATAGGGACAAATTTAATAGGTTTCAGAACCATAGTTGTACACTTACTGAGCATGAAAAGACGGATGCAACCTTAAAACAACAAGAATCAGCCCTACCTCTGGGGACATAGCCCCTGGGTAATAACTCGGAAACCATTGAGATCCTGACCCTATAACCATATATACACGTATTGGGTATGAACAGACGGATACAACCATCCAACCAGTTTTGGCCCCTTTGTCTGTCCCCACCATTGGGGAATTAACTTATGGGTCATAACATAACTAAACTGCAACCATCCAACCGGCATCCACCCTAGGGTCTATCCCCACCCGTGGGGACATGCCCCTGTGCCATAACTTGAAAACGTTTGAGATCCCCACCCTATACCCATCTATACACTTACTGGGCCAGAACACTTTAATGTGAGGGTGGGAATTTGTTAATCTAACTCTTCTATGAAATTATAAGCTTGTTTGACTTTTTTAAAAATATTTTCGAAGACTATTAGGTGAGTGATTCAGAGGCATTGATTTAGCCCTCTTGTTTACATAAAACTTAACATCAGTTGATTGCCAAACATCTGCATTGATTCTGATCAAAGAAATATGCATTTTGTTAAAACATAAACTTGCTCGCTTGAGTGACCTTGCTATAATGAGACTGATTTTACCATGAATTTTGAGTCAATAGCCAATGGTCTGAGGTAAGTAATTTTGTACCAGAAATTTATTCACAGAATTAAATTGACATTGGAATGCATACAGTTTGATAGCTTATAAATTATGGTCAAAATTCACCACCTTTTGAAACACCTACAGGATCAATAAACATTTTTTATCAAGGTTGTATTTATGTGTAGATAAAAGAGGACTCCCCACTTACCCCTAAATCTTTTAGAAATATTTAACATTTTCAAAATCACCTTAAAAAGACTAACTGACAAAAGTTTAAAAAAAAACACTAAAAGATGCAGCTTTCCTAAAGCTGCGTAAAACCGTATTTTTGTTTTTACATCTTATCATTAACAATTAAAGATACAGCTTTTCCGAAGCATTAACAAAAAAACGCAGCTCTTGTATTTATCCTTTTTTTGCAAGTAAAATATCAAACACCTTTCTTAAAAAATACGCAGCCTTAAATATAAATACGCAGCTTTTGTACATCTTTCTTACAAAATATTCAGCTTTAGACAAAATTACGCAGTTAAAGTGTAAAATACGCAGCATTGCGCAGCCTGCTTCTAAAATTACGCAGTTAATCACAAAACCGCAGCTTTAGGATGGAGTGCTGCGTAATAGCTACGTTTTAGCTACGTATTTTTCAAAGCTGCGTAAACATTTGATGAATGCTTTTCAAATTTGTTAAAATAAGTTAAACGTGACATCCAAGATGGCCACATAGAAAAATCGTTGAATTACTTCTTGTATACTGGGAAGCTAGGGCTTTGGATGCATTTTTTCTTTTGTTAATTTTTCTAAAGTTTGTATATAAAGATTTTGCATGTTTTACATAGACTTATATAGGGAAAACTTAAAAAATCTTCTTTTAAATTGTAAGCATGGAGTTGTGGGTTTAAATTTCAGTTGAAGGTGTTGTTGTGTTTTGCACTTGTAAAAAGGTATTGAAAGGAATTTAATATTGAAACCCCTTGATATAAGAGCTGCTTCTTAAGTCCACTTACTTGTTGATGATATCTACAAAGTCCATCGCACAAGTACCAGTACCCTTGTATTGTAATACTACCATGACCACTGCATACCACATTGATTACTAACGTGTCCAATGTACATCACTTGTATAACTATCATGGCTACTCTTTACCTCATTTTCTACTAACATAACCACTGTATATTGCAAGTATTACTACCATGACCACTGTATATCACATTTAGTACTACCATGACTACTAAGACTAAATACCACATTTATTACTACCATGACCACTGAATACCCCATCGTTACTACCATGACCACTGAATACCCCATGCATTACTACCATGAGCTAGGCATACTACATTTATTACTACCATGACCACTGATACCATATATATTCATAATATACCTCATGTCAAACACCCATGTTAAATGTCCATAGACGCAAATGAAAATCAGCGAACATATAATAAAATGGCTGACACAGTTTGCATATCTTTCTGAAGATGATTTGAAGTTTACTCGTGAGTTTACAGCCGAAGATTCCAAACGAACACAAAAAACCATCCGCCAAAAAATAGTTTCTAGGTGCTCACATAGAAATCAGACAAGTACAAGCATAACTAAATATTAATACCAGCACTTGAAGTTCTATCCACCAAATATGGAAAGATCCATATTAAACAAGAGCTGTCGAAAGGACAGAATTCTCCACTATTCGAAGTCAATTTTAAACAAGGCCATTGACACTTCTGTCTCGCCAACCATGGTGCCAGTTCATTCACAAGGTCAAGTCTTAATTGTGGAGGTTAATAGGAGGTGGTGACTGAGGTGAGGGTGCGGGGAGCGGATGGTCAGTAAACATACTTGGGGGTGGGGGGGGGGGGGTCAATGTTTTAATGAGGGGAGTCTAAGGTGGACATAGTAACTGAAGAGAAACCAAAAAAAATAGAATACATATTTGCCTACCTGGGATGATGGTGGTGGGGTTTATGAGGCTAATGACATTTACAGGCTTGCCATTGTTATTGGATGTATGCAGTGAGTTTCATTGAAATATATGAAGCTGCTTAAAAAACTTTAACTGAAACTCTAACTTGAAAAAGAAAATATCATCTGGCTAAAATGATATAAAAAGTTGTGAAACATGTGTCTGTAAGTGATGACACTTGTCAAGCACCTTTGACAGAGATATATAGCTAGTTGGTATTGAAATAAATGGGCTTGTCAACAAATAAAATAAAATCTTAAAGTCGAAAATAGGCTTCACATTTTCTAAAATACAATACAGAAAATATTTATCCAGAAAAAGGGCCATAATTTTGCTAAAATGCAATACAGAGTTATGGAACATGTGTCTACTGGCATCCACGCTTTACTGAAGTTGTATTAATAATTAACAATCACCTATTGAAATGAAGGACTTGCCTAAAAACTTTAACCAGAATTTTGAAGTCAATATGGAATATGCGACTAGTGCCCTTGATATTCCAAGCTTTACTGAAGTTTTGTTGATGTACGACTTTCAGTTGTTAAAATAAATGGACTTGTCAAAAAAGAACTTAAACCAGAAATTCAGAGTAATAAAAGGGTCATGCTTTTGCTTAAATGCCATACAGAGTTATGGAACATGTGTCTACCAGTGACCTTGATGGTATTAATGACATATTTCAAGTTTGACTGACCAGTTGTTGCTGAGATAACGGGACTAGGCCAACAACTGAAAACCAACCTCGATGCAGACGTTGAGTTACCTCATTAAGACGATAGGGCCTTCATCGTTGATATCAATGAAAGCTCGGACAAGTTTGAAAACCAGCTGTATCGGACCAGGAACACCAGAGTTATGTTCCCTTGAATTATTGAAAAATGCAATATTTTGCCTCGTTAAGACGATAGGGCATTCATTTTTCATGCGATCTTTACCAAACTTTACCCGATTGTTAATATCAATGAAACCTCGGATAAGTTCGAAAAACCAGCCAGATCGGACCAGAAACAGCGGAGTTATGGTCCTTGATTTAGATTTAATGGAAACACTGAAATTGTTTGATATATGCTTTGTATTTTCAGAGGAGTATATTTATGGCAAGCCTTTTTTTACATTAACCACTATTTAGCGATATCGCCAATTCAATTACTGATATCAAAAATTAATTATCGATATCAATAATTAATTAGCGATATCAAAAATACATTTTTGAAATTTTTGATATCAAAAATTGAATTATCGATATTGCTAATTCAACTACAGATATCGCTAGTTCAATTACAGAAATCGCTAATTCAATAAGCGATATCGCAAATTAAATTTCAGATATCAACAATTAATTTTCATTTCTGGATATCGCTAATTCAATTTTTGAGATATCGGTAATTGAATTAACGATATCATTAATTCTAATACTGATATCAAAAATTGTATTAGCGATATCAATAATTGAATTAGCGATATCCAGAATTGAACGAATTTGCGATATCGGTAATTCAATTTTCGATATCAAAAAATCATTTCTTGATATCGCTAATTCAACTTCAAGAATCACAATGAACGCTCCCTAGTTTAGATTTTCAATCCCAAAATTCAACATTCCAAAATGTCCGCAGTTTTGTCAAGGATAGACCACAACTTGTTAGAAATTGAGAGCTACATTGTAGAATTACGTTAACTCCATCATTGAATTCGGCTTACACTGAAACATGGCTTGGCCTAACTAGCCTGTCTTGGCTTGCCCTGGCCTGGCCTCAGATTTAGTTGATCCCTTGGGACTAGTTTAGGTCAGGCCAAACGGTCATTGCTTCAACACTGGAGTTAATGTTTGAGTATCCAAGTTCATTTATGTTGTTTCTAGAGTGTCATAGGCACACATTAAGGTTAGCACATGTCTCATGGGACAATGCACCTGTATTGAGTATGTATATTGTGAGAGTCATTCAGAAATATTTAAATTGATAGTTATCAAGTTGAGGTTTAAGATGATAAAATGCAACCAGTTTATGATATAATGAAACTTGTTTTCTAGTACGGAAAGACAGTAGTGGATAAAGATTCATGAACGGGACGTTGAATTTGGTATTACATAAGTTGCTATCTCTTGGATAAATACTAGTATGTACTTATAAAACTGGTGTTAATGTCTACGTCACGTTTACATCGCATGCGCAGACAATTTTAGAGACATTTTGCGGACGCCATTTTTATTGTTATTAATGTGAAATAGCAAAAATCACATGTATTAATGGAAACATATATAATTTCTAAACAAGTAATTTAAAAACTTAATGCAACAAGCACATACAGCATTTACAACATACCCTTTTTCTGTTGTTGGCATAACACTAAATAACAAAATCTCCAGTAAAACAATATACACATATAATACAATTGAATATGTTCAGAAATGTATTTATAGCGTATCCCACTACCCACCCTACCATCCAGCGACCCACCCACATTTCCACCCTACCAAAATAGGACCACCCAATCACCCATTCGACCATCCATCCATCCACCTATCCATCAACCCAAAAATGAGATATAGCGTCCGAATGCAATGGCATCGTAGGTCCGCACTGTACTGCAAACAAGGACTTGATTATACAATGAAAGAGACAAAAAACAACAGAAAGGGTGGTGAAGACAGGGTTACCGACTTGGAACAGTCAGTAGGCAATAAGGCCTACTGGTTAGCTTGAATCGATTTTATATGCGCACAATCCTCGCTATTATCCTGTCTTCAGCGCCCAAATAGACAAGACAGTGTAAACAAAACTACATCCCATCAAAAGGAATTCTCTAACAATAAAATCCAGAGAAACTAAACTAAAGAAACACATACAAAATAATAAACATCTCAGGATGTATAAAGAATCCTCCGAAACCACTTATTCCATTCTTGTGAAATATCATATACATGTTCATTGGGTTAGCCTCTATCAAGTTTTTGTTTTTCGTTATCGTCAAATAATCAAAATGGCCGCCACGGCGACCCAAAGTTTACATATAGTTTTATAGGAAAGGGTTAAAAATTACATCTTCTCTGAAACCGCTTAAAGATTTTGATGAAACTTAAGCACAATGATATTTGAGATAGTCCCTCTCAGATTTTTGTTTTTCACGGCCGCCAGTCATCCAAGATGCCCGCCATGGCTAAAACTACGTCAAATTTAAGGAAATTTCAAATGACATCTCCTCCGAAACCACTTATTCCATTCTTGTGAAATATCATATACATGTTCCTTGGGTTAGCCTCTATTACGATTGTGTTTTTCGTTATCGTCAAATAATCAAAATGGCCGCCACGGCGACCCAAAGTTTACATAGAGTTATATAGGAAAAGGTTAAAAATTACATCTTCTCTGAAACCGCCTGAAAGATTTTGATGAAACTTAAGCACAATGATATTTGGGATAGTCCCTCTCAGATTTGTGTTTTTTGCGGCCGCCAGTCATCCAAGATGGCCGCCATGGCTAAAACTAGGTCAAATTTAAGGAAATTTCAAACGACATCTCCGAAACCACTGATTCCATTCTACTGAAATATCATATACATGTTCCTTGGGTTGGCCTCTATTAAGTTTGTGTTTTTCGTTATCGTCGAATAATCAAGATGGCCGCCACGGCCACCCAAAATTTACAGAGTTATATAGGAAAAGTTCAACATCTTCTCAGAAACCGCTTGAAGGATTTTTATGAAACTTAATCACAATGATATTTGGGATAGTCCCTCTCAGATTTGTGTTTTTCACGGTCGCCAGTCACCCAAGATGGCCACCATGGCTAAAACTAGGTAAAATTTAAGGAAATTTCAAACGACATCTCCGAAACCACTTATTCCATTCTTGTGAAATATCATATACATGTTCCTTGGGTTACCCTCTATCAAGTTTGTGTTTTTTGTTATCGTCAAATAATCAAGATGGCCACCACGGCGACCCAAAGTTTACATAGAGTTATATAGGAAAAGGTTAAAAATTACATCTTCTCTGAAACCGCCTGAAAGATTTTGATGAAACTTAAGCACAATGATATTTGGGATAGTCCCTCTCAGATTTGTGTTTTTTGCGGCCGCCAGTCATCCAAGATGGCCGCCATGGCTAAAACTAGGTCAAATTTAAGGAAATTTCAAACGACATCTCCGAAACCACTGATTCCATTCTACTGAAATATCATATACATGTTCCTTGGGTTGGCCTCTACTAAGTTTGTGTTTTTCGTTATCGTCGAATAATCAAGATGGCCGCCACGGCCACCCAAAATTTACAGAGTTATATAGGAAAGGTCAACATCTTCTCTGAAACCGCTTAAAGGATTTTTATGAAACTTAATCACATTGATATTTGGGATAGTCCCTCCCAGATTTGGGTTTTTCACGGTCGCCAGTCATCCAAGATGGCCACCATGGCTAAAACTAGGTCAAATTTAAGGAAATTTCAAACGACATCTCCGAAACCACTTATTCCATTCTTGTGAAATATCATATACATGTTCCTTGGGTTAGCCTCTATCAAGTTTGTGTTTTTTGTTATCGTCAAATAATCAAGATGGCCACCACGACGACCCAAAGTTTACATAGAGTTACATAGGAAAAGGTTAAAAATGACATCTTCTCTGAAACCTCTTGAATGATTTTGATGAAATTTAATCACCATGATATTTGGGATAGTCCCTCTCAGATTTGTGTTTTTCGCGGCCGCCAGAAATCCATGATGGTCGCCATGTCTAAAATTAGGTCAAATTTAAGGAAATTTCAAACAACATCTCCGAAACAACATATTGCATTCTTGTGAAATATCATGAACATGTTCCTTGGGTTAGCCTCTATCAAGTTTGTGTTTTTCGTTATCGTCGAATAATCAAAATGGCCGCCACATTGACCCAAAGTTTACATAGAGTTATATAGGAAAACGTTAAAAATGACATCTCTGAAACTGCTTGAAGGATTTTGATGAAACTTAATCACAATGGTCTTTGGGTTAGTCCCCCTCAGATTTGCGTTTTTGGGGATAAATTATTTTATAACAATGGATTAATTTGATGATATGATTCAAACAAGAGGCACAAGATGGCCTGTAGACGCTCTACTTATATGCTGTGATTCAAAAACATAAACATGATAGAGGCCAACCCAAGAAACATGTTTCCTATATATAACTCTATGTCAACTTTGGGTTATCGTGGCGGCCATTTTGAATATATGACGACAACGAAAAACACAAACTTGATAGAGGCCAACAACAGGAACATGCAAATGATATTTAACTAGAATGGAATAAGTGGTAATATGTCGTTTGATAAATGTCCTTAAATTTGACCTAAGTTTAGCCATGGTGGCCATCATGGATGACTGGAGGCCTGTCACTAATGTATCAATCACGAAATCGTTTAATCAGTTTCACGCATTGACTCACTTAATTTTACATATTAATATGAATATATCCTAACTATTGTTGTTTTCCCATTTGCACACTATTATGTTTTTTCCTTCTACACGTTTCTCATGATTAGTGCCATTGACATCACATATAATCAATTCTACTTCAATGCAACCAATTATAGTATTTAAGATTCAAACATTTTTGTGAATGCCCCTCATTGGGAAGAACCTGACTAAGGAACAATAACAATTAAGGTAAACAATTTTAAGATCAGGCCAGGCCAATGAGGCCAGGCTAGTTAGGCCAATCCATGTTTCAGTGTATGCCATTGAATTCTGGTTAACTTTACCATTATTGCAAAGCGAATTTATGGTTTATTTGTCTTAATTAAATAATGAAATAGATAACGAAGTATACAGTTAATGTAATGAAATATTTACCAGAACATTGTTCAATTTGTGGGCTGCTGTTCCCCGCCATGTTGAATTGCGCGCGAGACTGGTACCCTTTTGAAGCAAGGCCACTTTTTTTTAAAAGGGAGAAGTCCATATTCACTCTTACAATAATTCTATTAGCGATATCAAAAATTAAATTGGCGATCTCAATAATTGCTTTTCAATTTCTGATGACACTAAAACAAAATGATATCGCTAATATAATTAACGATATCAAAAATTGAATTAGCGATATCAAAAATTCAATTCTCGATATCGAAATATGTGGTATTTTATAGCGCTTTCAAGAATTGATTTACCGATATCGCTAATAGAATTAGCGATATCGAAAAAAGAATTTTTGATATCAGTAATTGAATTAGCGATATCGCTAATTAGCGATATCGCTAAATAGTGATTAAATGTGAAAACGGCTTGCCATATATATTTGCCAAGTTAAAAACAAACCAAATACAAACATGACACTGCAGTTGAATTTTGTGTATATTGGACCTTTTGACGCCCCTTACAACACCCCCTCCCCCGTCCCCGCCCCCATACCACACACACACACACACACACACACCCACACACAAAAGAGAAAAACATATTATAAAAATGTTCGTTTGAGACAATAAATAAAAAAAAAGACCCATCAGATCAGAAATAGTATTATTTATGCTTTTCTGTATACTTGTATGACACTGTAAACGAATAAAAAAAATGTTTAAGGTATTTGTGTATCTGAACTGTCTTTTGACCCCATTCCCAGAGTCCCATGGTGACCCTGGAGCAAATTATACTGATATTCCCAAAATCGTTACATTTTATTGAGAAAGGAAAATATATATTTGAACGAATTTACCTCTCTCACCCCACCACCACCCTCACCCCCACACACAACCAGCCCCACTCCCCCACCTCGGCACACCTCTAAGGTGGAAACACTGAAATTGTTTGATGCGCTTCGTATTTTAAGGGGAGTGGTCCCGCCTTAATTCCATTAAATGATGGGAAAGCTTATATTAGCAAGATTTTATAACGGATATTTCGACAATAAAACATGTTTAAAAACGTTTTTTTACCGAATTAATGCGATAACCTGTTTAAAATTACCTATTAAATGTTTTAATTCTACAATATGCAAACTTTTTAAGCCGAAATTAAAGTTTTATTTCATACCCCTGCCCCGTTTTCGCTTCTTGACGAAACCACGTAATAATGATATTTGCAATGTTTAAAAAACTAGAAAATGTGTCCAAGGACAAAATGGAGTATGATAATGCAGTGAACTAATAATCAGTGAATGGGCACATAATCGAATCTCGACGATCTCGTATGGCTAAAACGAGAAAGATAAGCGTCTCTGTACATGATCAGAAATTTCATCGTGATCGCTGGGCGGCATTTTAAAAACACAAATGCATATAATATAAATACAATTGAAAAATAATAATATTACACAATCATGGTATATATTTGATGTCAACACTCCGCGGGTGGCCACGAGTGATTTATGGCCTCTTTGATCTCAACAAACATCCTGCTTAGGACGGCCAATTAGCCGCGGGGCACCGTATAATTTTGATTGGAGAAACCCTTTATATCTTTTGATCGCAATAAACAACTGCCATAAAACCCTGCGTTAGCGCCTCTTCAGTTAATTGTTTTTTGCATGATTATATATCTATGTAGGTAATATGAGTTTGAAACCTTATAGTAAAAAATACTATCTCCAGGACGCTTATGGTGAAATGCATTGGAAAGCGCTTAATTGATACAGACATTAAAAGTTGTTGTTCGTTGTTCAACTGCTGGAAAGGACATTTAATTAACCAAAAGAGCACTAACACAGATGGGTTGACTAAGAGTCTTTAAAACATAATTGAAGCGTTTACATAAACAAAAAGTGTACCACGACATTCTTTAATCATATTTCTCGACAGCGAGTTGTTTTTATTGGAGGAATTAACTAAAATTAAAATATCTAAAGCGGATTCCTACTGTATCGTCGTTGGCTAGAATCGGCCATGTATGGCCGTTTTAGTCGACACTCTATGTCGTCTTTAAGACAAATTATTAGACAAAATTAAGGTTTTTACATAACACAAAGTGTACCACTACATCCGTCAATCATATTTCTTGACAACGAGCTGTCTGTTTCCTAGAAATTAACTAAAATAAAAAAATGTATAGTGAAGTCAAACAAGATGGCATTTCATCGTCGTTGGCTAGAATCGGCATGTATGGCTGTTTTGTGCAATATCTATGCAATTATTAAGACAAATTATTAGACAAAATTAAGGTTTTTGCATAACAAAAAGTGTACCACTACATTCTTCAATCATATTTCTCGACAGCGAGCTGTCTATTTTCTAGGAATTAACTAAAACAAACAAATGTATAGAGAAGTACAAAAGGATGCATTTAATCGGCATTGGCTAGAATCTGCCATGTTGGTCGATATTTATGCAGTCTTTAAGACAAATTATTAGACAAAATAAAGAGTTTTGCATAACAAAAAGTGGACCACTACATTCTACAATCATAGTTCTCGACGGCGAGCTGTTTATTTTTCAGGAATTAACTAAAACAAAAAAAAAGTATAGCGGATTTGCGCCATCTCGACATCTCTGATAAACAATACTTCAACGAACACGGCCGACCGACATGAAATTTCATTTTATATCAATTCACTGTAAAGTAACGTAAAAATACCCAAAATGTCAATATCAACTATAAGTAATATAACAACAAACAAGTTCTGTGAAGTATGATGACTTGTTAATGCAAAACAGTCAAATATCTTACAATTTCACAAAGCGGAGCACTTCACCGATGGAAACAAAATGGCGGATATTCAGAAAAGTTTATCGCTGAACGAGGTTCCTTCCACTTCTCGAAGCCATACGAGATTTCAGTCACCTGCGCTATATCTCCATTAGGGGTCACCATTCACTCTCTTATTAATTCACTGGATAATGTTAAAGAGGCACTACCTATATCTACGCGATTTTTAATGTAAAATATTAAATACTCAATATTACTGCATTTATATGTATACAAAGCTTTTTTATGAGTATTCTAAGAAGAAACATGGTTCGTATTCCAGTTCTGTAAATTATTAATTATGATCAAAACAATATCTTGAATAAAATGCTGCCCTGCCGTTAGCCTGGTTCCCTGGCCCACAATGCTTTGCACAGTAGGCCAGGTATTCACCGTCGAATGGCGATTTCTATACAGAGAATCAAGATGGCGGCGCATGTTGAAAAGCCCGTTGAAAAGGTAAACATTGACCAATTGGGAGTTATTCTACTGTGCCACTTCTGATAGCTCGATGCATTTTATTACGGAAACATATTTTAAAACGGACTACAGGCTCGTTTTGTTGCGATACCGCGTTAATGTTATCAAATCGACTGTGAGTGCATGTGTGTTGGGAAACAGATGGGTGGGGTGTGGTTGTAAACATTGACCGACTGGGATTTATTCTACAGTTCCACTTCTGATATTTTGATGGATTTCATTACGGATGCATGTTTTTAAATGGGCAGTATGCTTGTTTTGTTGTGATACAGCGTTAATTTTGTCAAATTGAGCGCGTGTGTGTTGGGTAACAGATGGGTGGGGTGTCGTTGTAAACATTGACCGACAGGGAGTTATTCTAATGCTCCACTTCTGATTTTTTGATGGATTTCATTATGGAAACATATTTTAAAATGGGTTGTATGCTAGTTTTGTTGTGATACAGCGCTAATGTTGTCAAATCAACTATGACTTTATGTGTGTTGTGTAAACAATGGGTGGGGTATCATTTGTAAACATAGACTGATCAGGAATTATTTTACTATGTCATGGCGGATATTTTGATGGATGTCATCACATAAAAATATTTTTAAATGAATGCTATTGCCGTCTGTTCATGATACAGCGTTTCATATGGTATATTCAATATTACAGTATGCCTCTGTATCTGAACAGTCAGGGGCGTAGCTTGGTAAATTTAAACTGTACGCCCATTGGGGTTCCAAGTAGCAACTACCCCTTGGTCAGTGAGGCTCTTGACGATCATACGTTAGATTTCAGGATTTTTAGCTTAGATTAAATGTATGTATACTTCAAGCAGAAGAAAGCGCACATGTAAAGTCAGTTCAAGTAGTATACATGTATATTTGTTTGTTTGTATATAAAATGCATTGTGTTATGGGCGG
>JAWPHD010016320.1:0-50484 GCA_037043455.1 Cyrtodaria siliqua
ATGCCACACTAATCTTCAGAGCTTAATGCATTAAATTAGTGGTAGGAAAAAGCACATGCCACACTAATCTTCAGAGCTTAATGCATTAAATTAGTAGGAAAGAGCACATGCCACACTAATCTTCAGAGCTTAATGCATTAAATTAGTGGTAGGAAAAAGCACATGCCACACTAATCTTCAGAGCTTAATGCATTAAATTAGTGGTAGGAAAAAGCACATGCCACACTAATCTTCAGAGCTTTATGCATTAAATTAGTGGTAGGAAAAAGCACATGCCACACTAATCTTCAGAGCTTAATGCATTAAATTAGTAGGACAAAGCACATGCCACACTAATCTTCAGAGCTTAATGCATTAAATTAGTGGTTTGAAAAAGCACATGCCACACTAATCTTCAGAGCTTAATGCATTAAATTAGTAGGTAAAAGTACATGCCACACTGATCTTCAGAGCTTAATGCATTAAATTAGTAGGAAAAGCACATGCCACACTGATCTTCAGAGCTTAATGCATTAAATTAGTAGGAAAAAGCACATGCCACACTAATCTTCAGAGCTTAATGCATTAAATTGGTGGTAGGAAAAAGCACATGCCACACTAATCTTCAGAGCTTAAGGCATTAAATTAGTTGTAGGAAAAACCACATGCCACACTAATCTTCAGAGCTTAATGCATTAAATTAGTGGTAAGAAAAAGCACATGCCACACTAATCTTCAGAGCTTAATGCATTAAATTAGTAGGAAAAAGCACATGCCACACTAATCTTCAGAGCTTAATGCATTAAATTAGTGGTAGGAAAAAGCACATGCCACACTAATCTTCAGAGCTTAATGCATTAAATTAGTGGTAGGAAAAAGCACATGCCACACTAATCTTCAGAGCTTTATGCATTAAATTAGTGGTAGGAAAAAGCACATGCCACACTAATCTTCAGAGCGTAATGAATTAAATTAGTGGTAGGAAAAAGCACATGCCACACTAATCTTCAGAGCTTAATGCATTAAATTAGTGGTAGAAAAAAGCACATGCCACACTAATCTTCAGAGCTTAATGCATTAAATTAGTAGGAAAAAGCACATGCCTTACTAATTTTTAGAGCTTAATGCATTAAATTAGTGGTAGGAAAAATCACATGCCACACTAATCTTCAGAGCTTAATGCATTAAATTAATGGTAGGAAAAAGCACATGCCACACTAATCTTCAGAGCTTAATGCATTAAATTAGTAGGAAAAAGCACATGCCACACTGATCTTCGAAGCTTAATGCATTAAATTAGTAGGAAAAAGCACATGCCACACTGATCTTCAGAGCTTAATGCATTAAATTAGTGGTAGGAAAAAGCACATGCCACACTAATCTTCAGAGCTTAATGCATTAAATTAGTAGGTAAAAGCACATGCCACACTGATCTTCAGAGCTTAATGCATTAAATTAGTAGGTAAAAGCACATGCCACACTGATCTTCAGAGCTTAATGCATTAAATTAGTAGGAAAAAAGCACATGCCACACTAATCTTCAGAGCTTAATGCATTAAATTAGTGGTAGGAAAAAGCACATGCCACACTAATCTTCAGAGCTTAATGCATTAAATTAGTGGTAGGAAAAAGCACATGCCACACTAATCTTCAGAGCTTAATGCATTAAATTAGTGGTAGGAAAAAGCACATGCCACACTAATCTTCAGAGCTTAATGCATTAAATTAGTGGTAGGAAAAAGCACATGCCACACTAATCTTCAGAGCTTAATGCATTAAATTATTCGTAGGAAAAAGCACATGCCACACTAATCTTCAGAGCTTAATGCATTAAATTAGTCGTAGGAAAAAGCACATGCCACACTGATCTTCAGAGCTTAATGCATTAAATTAGTGGTAGGAAAAAGTACATGCCACATTAATCTTCAGAGCTTAATGCATTAAATTAGTAGGAAAAAGCTCATGCCACACTAATCTTCAGAGCTTAATGCATTAAATTAGTAGGAAAAAGCACATGCCACACTGATCTTCAGAGCTTAATGCATTACATTAGTGGTAGGAAAAAGCACATGCCACACTAATCTTCAGAGCTTAATGCATTAAATTAGTGGTAGGAAAAAGCACATGCCACACTAATCTTCAGAGCTTAATGCATTAAATTAGTAGGAAAGAGCACATGCCACACTAATCTTCAGAGCTTAATGCATTAAATTAGTGGTAGGAAAAAGCACATGCCACACTAATCTTCAGAGCTTAATGCATTAAATTAGTGGTAGGAAAAAGCACATGCCACACTAATCTTCAGAGCTTAATGCATTAAATTAGCAGGAAAAAGCACATGCCACACTAATCTTCAGAGCTTAATGCATTAAATTAGTAGGAAAAAGCACATGCCACACTAATCTTCAGAGCTTAATGCATTAAATTAGTGGTTTGAAAAAGCACATTCCACACTAATCTTCAGAGCTTAATGCATTAAATTAGTAGGTAAAAGTACATGCCACACTGATCTTCAGAGCTTAATGTATTAAATTAGTAGGAAAAGCACATGCCACACTAATCTTCAGAGCTTAATGCATTAAATTAGTGGTAGGAAAAAGCACATGCCACACTAATCTTCAGAGATTAATGCATTAAATTAGTTGGTCAAAGCACATGCCACCCTGATCTTCAGAGCTTAATGCATTAAATTAGTGGTAGGAAAAAGCACATGCCACACTAATCTTCAGAGTTTAATGCATTAAATTAGTGGTAGGAAAATGCACATGCCACACTGATCTTCAGAGCTTAATGCATTAAATTAGTGGTAGGAAAAAGCACATGCCACACTGATCTTCAGAGCTTAATGCATTAAATTAGTGGTAGGAAAAAGCACATGCCACACTGATCTTCTGAGCTTACTAGAGGGTGATGTAAATGTCATAACTATCTACCATCCAAGCCTGTTTACCGTCGGAATAGTGTGTATAAATTACTCCATAATGTATGTATTAGACCACACTTAACAATATCTTAGATTGCCCAAACCCGACATTCGTTATTTAGATTGGTAGGTAGGTAGGAACATTCTTTCTTTTTTCCATGACTTTGTATGTCAGATTCGTTTAAAAGATAAAATGTATGTATGAATTTAAAACACTACTTTTTGTACATATTTAAGATGATTGTAGTATTCTGTAATACAATTCCTATCTAAAACAATTGTTAAACTAAATTATTAAAATGATGAGCAAATACTACCTCATTTTTAATGTCAAAGGGCTGTTCAAGTTTGACCAGTTAGGTGAGTGAGAAGGCAGTGTTATGTACTGAAATAGATTAAGAAAAAACAACATTAAGCGGTAGGTTTAGTAAGTTCAAAAGCAAGGTAACAGATATAAAATAGAGTTGAACATATTCATTTATAACGGTGACAATTACAGACATATATTAACTGTCCTGAAAAACTGCCCTCCCCAACATGGTCACAATTGAAAAAGCCCCCATTTCATATTATGTCATACCTGAACGGTGCCAGGCATAGCATACGTAGCTAATAAAAATTATAAACACTTTAATATTAAAACAGTTGGAAAACATCTGACAGAACAAACTTGTGAAAGAAAACACAAAACTTTGGCATCATATGTACACTGAGTTCTGACACTACATATGCCCTGAGTGCATCAACCGTGGGTTATTCACCCCCAATGTCAGTCATATTATGAAAAGACAGTGGGAATAAGCGCCCGTGTCGACGGAAGCATGCAGCACCGTGCGTGCAGTTGGCTGAACGTTTAAGGTATAGCACCCATCATGAGTTGCAAGGAAGCCAATGAATCATAATTCATAAACAATACAATCAGTCCTTTAAAGGAAGTTAAGATTTACTATTTAAAATTAAACAAGGCAATTTCAATGGTTATACAACGTCTGCGAGACAACATGAATAATCTGAATCAGGCCCATACTTCGTCTACTTCTTCCACTAGTAATGGTGGTTCAATGGCTTTTTCTTTTTTTCCCAGGTCAGATTATAACAGTGAAAGTAGAAATAACAGCTTCTCATAAGGGCAGTTTTGAATTTCGACTCTGCAACAAACTAGAGAGTAGTTTCCCCAAAACTGACGTTCTTACTGATTGCTACAGTGATCCCAGCAAACATCTGGTATTACAAACCACCGACGGGAAAACCCGATATACCGGTAAGTCAGGATGGAAATTTTAACATGCTTTGCGCATAATTATCTTGACTTTGCATAGTTAAAACAGACAAGAATAAATCCTGCTGCTGCGGCTGCTGCTGCTGCTGCGGCTGCTGCTGCTTCTGCTGATTATGTTGATGATGGTGCTGTACGTTTGCTTTACTACTGCTATGATCACTCTACTACCGCTAACAACCACGCTTACAACTACTACTACTACTACTACTACAACTACTACTACTACTACTACTACTACTACTACTACTACTACTACCGCTACTGCTGCTGCTACTACTACTACTACTACTACTACTACTACTACTACTACTACTACTACTACAACTACTACTACTACTACTACAACTACTACTACTTCTACAACTACTACTACTACTACTACTACTGCTACTGCTACTGCTACTGCTACTGCTACCGCTACTGCTGCTGCTACTCCTACTACTACTAATTCGTCTTCTGCTTCTACAACTACTATTACTACGACAACGACGTCGATGACGACAACGACTGGTTCATGTCTCATAAATTACGATAAATACATGTACTATAGATACCGATTAATTAGGTTAATTTGAGTGTTCAATACTGATGTTAAACACTACTATTACATACAACATATCCACTATGAATGAACCGCAAACTTAAAATATAAAATGTTATTTACAAGGCAACATTAACATATTAGAAAACCTTACATATCACATTTTGGTTGCAGGTGTAAGTAATCAAGATTCCATCGACAAGACCGGTATATATTCAATAGACCTGCAGCTTCCTGTTGGTGTCACGTGTCCAAATGGATGCAACCTACAATGGTGGTACGAAACTGGTAAGCAATAGGCTACATCTCTTAAAGGATAAAACTGAACTTTAATCAAATGTTTTTATTTGTTTTAACTGCCTAAGAAAAAAATACCATGCACTATATACCCATTACTGAAAATCTGATAAATGTGATTGGCTAAGCAAATGCATAGCAAACTATAATCTTGTCGTACTAGACAGTTTTATGCAAGACAAGTTTAAATGTTTTATTTTGAAACACTCGGGAAGCTATACGATCATATGCAGAAAGATTCTTTGAAATATCCTTTTTTCCCCACACAAAAAATGTATCACACAATTGGTTAATTATTAATCAAAACTATCATCACCAAACATCGTTGTCCAATCGTAATGTCGAAAGCGCGTTTCTTTGAAGTCTAACGAGCGCCTTGACTTTTTATCTGACATCCGCAAATGTACCGAAACATTGACAAAACATTGAAATCTCAAGCCTATGGCCATTGGTATCGATGATCTTCAAGTCCCGCCCACCATCTATTGATCTGGAACAATATCAGCACACTGGAAGTATTTATTTTTAGCTCCACTGGCCAAAGGAAAGTAGGGCTTATGTCATAGTATTTTGTCCGTCGTCCGTTAACTTTATGATATCAACACTCTAGGCCTTCGTTTTTACCCGAACTTTACCAAACTTTACCAGATGATTAATATTAATGAACGCTCGGAGGAGTTGAAAAATCAGCTAGATCGAACAACTAACACCGGAGTTATTGCCCTTGAATTAACGAAAAGTGGTATATATTGTCTTGTCAACACTCTAGCACCTCCATTTTGCATGCTATCTTTACCAAGTCTTTGCCATATCGTTGAAATATGATGAAAGCTTAGTCAAGTTTGAAAATCAACCTGTCCGGACAAGTAACATTGGAGTTATGGCCCTTGAATTATCGACAAATGCGTTAACTTTTTTATGTCAATGCTCTAGCACCTTCATGTTTTATTCCAATCTTTATCAAACTTTACCAGATTGTTAATATCAATGAAAGCTCGGACTAGTTTGAAAACCAGCATGATCAGACCAGTAACACCGGAGGTATTACCATTGAATTAACAACAATTGCTATATTTTTTCTTGTCAGCATTTGCCAGATTGCTGATATTGATGAAAGCTCGGTCGAATTTAAAAACCAGCTAGCTTAGAATTGCATTTGGGGTCACTGGGGTCAAGGTCAATGTCACTGTTACTTAAGTAGAAAAACGGTTTACGGTCAATTACTTTAGTTAGGAATGAGATATTGTAACGTAACTTGCGTTATAGGTTGCCTATATGGAAAGGAAGCTTTGGAGTTGATTTTGTGTCACTGGGGTCAAGGTCTAGGTCACTGTTACTAGAAAAATGCCTACCGCTCAATAGCTTTAGTTTGAAATAAGATATTGGAACAAAACTTGCTTTGAAGGTAATATGGAAAGGAAGATTGGGATTGCATTTCAGTTCACTGGGATCAAGGTCAATGTTACTATAAATAGAAAAATGCTTTCCGCTCAGTAACTTCACTTAGAAATGAGATATTGCAACAATTAAATTTGATGTGTATGTATATATATATGGAAAGGAAGCTAGGGATTGCATTTGGATACTTGGGGTCAAGGTGAAGCTCACTGTAACTGAAAATAGAAACAATGGTTTCCACTCAATAACTTTAGTTAGGAATGAGATACTTGAACAAAACTTTCTGTATAAGTAGCTTATATGGAAGGGTAGTTTGGGATTACATTTGAGATCACTGGAATACTGTTACTAATCAAAGCACTGAAAGCGCTGAATGCGGCCGGGTTTGTGTAAGGAACAACATCTGAATAAGATGAACATGCCATGAATAACAAAGTGCAGGGAATAGAAATGGGCAAACAATAGCGCCCGATGCGAGTTGTTCTTGCAATTTTGCATCTTGTCAATTGGTATAGCGTTCAGATCAGGAATGCCCTCTACTTTTCTGTTCTTACCCTGAACTCTAAACATGTTTCTTCATTTCGTCTTATCAATAATAATTATTCACTGACATCGTGAATCACTAAACAACTTTCGAAATAGTTGTTGTTATATACAATTATACAATAATCATGTTGTTTTCACGTTCTGTCTGAAGTAAAATCAAATAAAACAATGCCGTAACCAGAACGATTTTCCACAATATGATCAACTATTTTATTATGTTAAACAAGGCAAATTCTGTAGACGTAGTTGATATATTGTCATTTAGAATATTATTGTTTTCCTGTTACATACACAGCTCGCCTTAGTTTAAGTCAGTTCTTCTCATTACATTCAGTTCATGCAAACCCGGAGGCCCTATTTATCTACGCGGAGGCATACAACTTGAATGCTGTTCAGCTACCATTTGTTCTATTTTTAGCTCAGAAGGCTATTTTTAGCTCAGAAATCAGGCCAGTCTTCAATTTTTGGTATACCATCCTGTTAAAATTGTAGCGCCGCAATAATAGAAAATATGGGAAAGAACTTCTGTTAGGAGTAAAATATTCAAAAGAAACTTAGTGGTGTTTATGTATTTATATGGAAACAAATATTGTAATGAAACTTTGTAGGTAGCTTATGGAAAACCTGGTTTTCGTGGAATGTGAATACATGCCAACCCCCTATAGCACCCCTCCCCCTCATCAACCCCACAACCCAACCCCGCCCACTCATTTGTTTGTAATTTTATTTTATACAATTGTCTTGGTCATTAAAGAAAGCGTAGACAAATGCAAAAATAAAATATATACAGCCATATCTGATAGACTGACACTTTCCCATTCTATCCCCCTTCCCACTTAACCATGGACACCATACAGTCAGTAGAGCGATACATGACCTTCTGGGCGTCTTGTTTAATATGCCATTTTTCTGCTTATTCCAGGAAACAACCCTCCGCCTACGTTCCAGGAGCATTTCGTCAACTGTGCCGACATCTTGATTATGAATTGTGCCGAGTATCAGGTACGTACGTTTTGATTGCAGCTAAAAGTTGCAAGGCAGAACGGTAATTTATTCCACATGAAGTGTTAAAGTCAATGAAAGCTCGGACGAAATGGCTAAATGGCTCATAGTCGCATGTAAATAGAAACTCAAAGATTTATTTATAAATTCATGGTACCAAACATTACAAAATTATAGTAGTGCTTATAATTTTAAAATATGTAAAACGCCTTTTGTCATTATCAGAAAAACAAAGAAATGTTTGATAACATTTTAGACAAGAAACAGCAAGTTATCAGTTAAAACTGGTCGATGGGACAAACTTCCTTTCAATGAAAGAGTGTGTCCACTATGTTCTTCAGACATTGAAGACGAATTTCATTACCTTTTCAATTGCATTTGCTTCAAAGAAATGCGAAAACAGTATCTAAAACCATCTTATTATGCAAGACCAAATGCTTATAGGTATGATAAATTAATGAATAGTAAAATCATTATAATTTTAAGAAACCTGAGTAACTTTATTGCCCAGATATTACTTAAGGTTATAATAGCGTAAATGTGTCTCCATGCCCCTTCCATAGTAAAGTTAGAATGTTGACAACCTGTTAAAACTCAAACCTGATTAGAATTCTTGGAAACTTAATTGATCATGGAAATAAACATGTCTGCTATTAAATATCAACAAGAAAATAGGGGGTTTAATACCTTCTAAGAAACATTTCTTCAGTTGTATACTAACACCGGGTCAAAGGTCAAAGCTATGTTTACCCCTTGCAATTTCGTACACTGTCTACTTTCACTTCTGAAATTTATATCAAAAACTGTCAAAATCATGATGAGCTCCCTTTTCAAATATTAATAACATGTCCAGAATACAGTTACTGCAAAAAAAATAACAGGAAATTGTACTAAAAATGTTTTTAAAGAATAAAAAGATTAGCACTCTTTAATACAGAACTACTTTCGATGTGCTCGCCTGATTTAGTGTAATTAAACCTAAACGTTGCTTAACTCTCCCTTCGATTAAGGGAAACAAAAGCAAAAAGTTTAAAGACAATATTGCATCGTATAATATGTATCAGTTAGCGCATGCGACTATGTTAATAAATCGTACAGCCCTCGTCGTCAAAGCGTTCACCATTGCCCTTTTGAATCAAAAATGTGTATACTTATAAGTAGCAATTACGAAGTGGTGAATATTGTCCAAGGTCAATGTCTTTTACGACGAACTGCATGGTAATTATGTTTTGTAATATGTAATATGTAGATTTCCATTCCTACTGAAGCCTATTTGTATATATAACCAATGTGTGTAGCCTCATGTTGCCATTCATGTAATGGATTGAGAGAAAGAAAACAATATATATATATATATATATATATATATATATCAGGCTTTTTTATATATATATACATCAGGCTTTTTCTAGAAGAATCTAAAACTACAAAAATGTTCGAATTCATGATAAATATGGCAATTCAAAACTATTTATCATACATCTTGTCGATTAGCAATATCGTGTTGAGACCCTCTCCCCCTCCTTGACGTCCCCCACTACCACACCACAACCGACCCGCCACTTTGATAACACTAATTTAATCTACCATCCATTTTGGACATCTGCGTCATACACCACTGTTAAATGTACTCTGTACTCCAAACGGTTTCAAACCGGTGAATAAACGTCTTTCTTTTAGGCTTTATTTAAAAAAGCTGAATGGTGTGCATATGGACCAACGGAAGAACTGACAAACTGTAAAGATGAACCAAATGTTACATATAACCCAACAACAGTTGACAAACCAGCAACAGTTGACACGAAATCAGGCTGCACATGTCCTACTGTCATTGCTCCACAAACGTGTCCTCCTGTCGTTGCTCCACAAACGTGTCCTCCTGTCATTGCTCCACAGACATGTCCGCCATTGCCCCCAGGTACGTTTTCAGTTCTCATTTACACCATTGAATCTTTTACGTGTACTATACCATGAAGAAACGTTTATTTACCCGGGGACACTTTGGGATCACTTTCGTCTGTCGTCCGTCGTCGTCCGTCACACTTTAAACTGCAACCCACGATTTGCCATAACTTGAAAAGTAGCTTAACGGTCATGAAACATACATCTTCGAACTAAAAATGTTGCATTCTCGCCATATTCTACTATGAAAACTCTTGATTTTATCCAGTTTAATGTTTTACAAGAGAGATTGCGAGTTTTTTTATGTTGCAGCTTGACGTTGAATACGGAAGTTTTCCATCAGCATACAGCCTTAAACATTGTACACAAGGTGATACACATAATGCAACTGCTTATTTCTATTAAAAAGAAATAAGACGCTATATTGTTCTGTAAAGATCGTCGATGACCTTTTTTTAACGTGTAATCAAATTGTGAACATTACGCAAAACACGCACACATATTAAATTTTTCACGTTTCCTTTCTAAGCTACAACTGAAGGATACGGAGGAGACTCGGGAACTGGTGCCCCAGAGACTACCGCATACACGCCACCTGTGACCCAAACGCCTACTGTAAACACACCTGCTATGACATGCACGGAATGCACACTCGCCAAAGTGAACACGTGTAACAACCGATGTTGCGAGTCGAAAATAAAGTATATCAAGGTCGGCGGAAGCGGCGCGACAAATCAATGGTGCAAAAGTAATTGTCCTACATATTGCCCCCAATCGCACTGTGCTAAGCAAATAAAATGGGTCCTCTCGCCACTATGTGCAAGAAATCTGAATGATTTGCTGAAGCGATTGCTTGATGTGCAGACAGATGAAACAGAAGATGAAGACAATTAACATTATAGTAACATGTATATATTTCCCAATGACTATTATAATATCGTACACATCTAAAATATGCTCTAAGGTACTGCAGTAATTTGAATTGGTGATATCCAACCTGTGACAATGAAAAACATTTTCATGCAATATGCATTTTAAGTACAAGTTATGGCATTAAATCAAGTACTTTCATTATTTATCCCATATATAGCATATACATGGAAAGAAATCGATAAAAGAAATGCAATAGTTTATTAATTATTTTAAATTGAAAAACTACCATTTTCCTGCATCCGTACAGTAATATTCACATAAGCAAATTAAATATTATCAATATCAATGTAATCTTCAAAGTCCGTTTATTTAAATTTGTAAACCAATCACTTAAAACTTTACAGATATTGTACAGGAACACCTTCTCAAAATCAATTTTCAATGACCACAATGGGGTGACAATTTTTTTTTTTTTTTTTGTCTATGACATTGTTTATTTAAATTCTGTGGTAAACAAACAAATTAATCACCAATTAAATTGCAACTATTAATATCTATTAAAAATCCGTGGTGGATTAATAGTCATGTATATCTGTACTAATATTTACATTATATTATATATGTTTATCATACGGATAACAAGCTGTTTTATTTGACTCATTTGATATAATACATGTGTTAAGGAAATTGTGATGAATTGTAATTTATTTATGCAAGGAAGTGTTTTATAAACGCCTTCTCATTGTATCAGCTCAGTTAAGATAAACTGCATATTTGGACATGTATTGTTTGTAATAACTACACTGTTGCCATGCTTTATAATTGTATTTTGTATCCTCATGGGCTTTTAAGCCTATTGGAAATTGGAAATAAAGATCTATCTATCTAATATCATAAGCCATTTTATTGGGTCAGAACCATTTAACCTGTGTATAGATAATAAGTTGTGCCTCACCCAATAAATGGTTATATACGTTGACTTAATACTTCGTCTTCGACCCAATACTCGTGTATAAGACTAATGTGAGAGTAAACGTTATCGTTGTTGGTTGTTATATACAGAGGATATTTGTTGTTTTGGATTGAATAACAGATTTTATTTCATCGAGAAGTGTGAAAACTTTATGTTTTCACGAATGCCAAGCATGAGTCAAAATATTGAAGTTTGAACACTTCGAGATGAAATAAACAACACATTTTCTTTTTAGTTTATGCTTTATAATCAAACTGTATGTAGAAAAGAAAAAAAAAGACTTTTGGCTTAGTATGATAAAATTGCTGTTTTTAATTCCCCATCACTTTTAAACTACGTAAATCAATAATCTACTACTCATTTTCTGAGTTAAGTTATTTCCAATCCAATGATACAACTTTTATAGCAACTTTCGGAAAAAAGAAGTTTTTGAAAAAATTACCAATGACATGTTTTACTGTAAATGACAACAATTCTGAAATACTTGACCAGTTTTAAAAACTATAGCTCATTTTCTTAGTTAGACCATTTACAGTTTAATGATATATATTAAACAGTTATTTTCTAAACAAATGAAAGAAAAATGTTTTTGATATTGAAAAAAAAGTAGTTCCGGCAGTGAAAATATAAAACTCAGTATTTCACACGTATGAAATACCACTTTTATTTCATCGCTAAAATGCACTATTTCTGTGCAAAGCATAAAATAAAAATAGCGTTGTAATGTTTGCTTACTGTTATCGTTGTGAGTAATGTTTGCTTACTGTTATCGTTGTTTGTAATGTTTGCTTACTGTTATCGTTGTTGGTAATGTTTGCTTACTGCTATCGTTGTTTGTAATATTTGCTTACTGTTATCGTTGTTGGTAATGTTTGCTTACTGTTATCGTTGTTTGTAATATTTGCTTACTGTTATCGTTGTTTGTAATATTTGCTTACTGTGATCGTTGTTGGTAATGTTTGCTTACTGTTATCGTTGTTTGTTATATTTGCTTACTGTTATCGTTGTTCATAATGTTTGCTTACTGTTATCGTTGTTTGTTGTTATCGTTGTTTGCTTACTGTTTTTTTTTGTTTGTTTTTTTTTGTTTTTTTTTATTCAGTATTTACATAAAAACAAATATATAGACATGAAATACAACATTGTAACACTATATGTGGACATATTCCACCATTTTGTTTCCTTTTATGAATTAATTGAACCAGTATACATTCGTTCGTTCTATCATTCAAACCCATTCATTGAATCATTCATTCATTTATAGTTCATTCATTCATTCATTCATTCATTCATTCATTCATTCATTCATTCATTCATTCATTCATTCATTCATTCATTCATTCATTCATTCATTCATTCATTCATTCATTCATTTCATTCATTCATTCATTCATTCTTCATTCATTCATTCATTCATTCATTCATTCATTTATTCTATGTTCAGTTGTGTATCCGTTATTTTCTGTTATTGCGGCGATTATCAGTTGCGTTTACATATCTACCCCTACGCCAATATAGGCCGATGTTCTATTTGTCCTTAATGTGCCTCAAAGATGTTCTCTGTCCACCCACTTTGTGTATTTTGTGAATGAACTGATTAGGTCAGAAAACCCATGCTTACGCATGGGGTGACAATTTAATATACAAAGTATAGAGGTTCCTGAAGGTTTACATTATCATGACATAATATTACAGGTAAGTTAGCATAGCTACATGGTCAAGCACACTGCTATTGATTGAATAACCTACCTGGCACCTCCTTTTCAAGCATGATCTAAGCATGCTAAGTAACACATGTACATTCATAATACGATCTCGATAATGTTGGGAAACACCTCTGTGTTTGGACAAATTTGAGCCAAAATGAAATCAATTTCAAAATGTTGGACTTCAACTGCCCTTGATAAGGCTGAGAGGATTATATGGATGTTATTTGTTTTTAGTTTAAGGTTGTGGATATCATATTTCTAGGCGGATGCACAAAAAATGGTATATTTTAATGTCAGAGTGTACAAAAATGATTACACGTTTAGAACGCTGTTTTTATTCTTCATTAGCTCTTATATATGTTTATATGATAGAAATGTATTTGTTGCGTTATTATCATTGATTTCATAAAATCAGCCAAAATTAATTTTTAGTTTCACAAGAAGGACTCCGCCCAATTCAACAATTTGAATATCCTCAAAAGCAATTATTACCTTTTTCGACAAATTGGACGACAGGTAAACATTTAGTAAATATAAATTTGCAGTATAAATAGCAATTTTCTACACTATGTCCCACCCACTAATTATTGACCATTGAAAAAAAATAACACACCGACGAATCGTAACACCTGATGAAATGCTGAAAGAAAGTATTAAGTGTAATTATACCAGACATAACCATGGGATATGATCATAAGTATGGGAAGAATATTTTCTGGTTTTGTTTGACTGTGAAACAATTATGGGAAGTTGGATCCGCCTATATACGCCACTAAGAGGTTATAATAGCGTAAATGTGTCTCCATTGCCCTTCCATAGTAAAGTTAGAATGTTGACAACCTGTTAAAAACTCAAACCTCGTTAGAATTCTGGGAAACTTACTTTATCATGCAAATAAACATGTCTGCTATTAAACATCAACAAGGAAATAGGGGGTTTAATACCTTCTAAGAAACATTTTTTCAGTTGTTTACTAACACCGGGTCAAAGGTCAACACTATTTTTACCCCTTGCAATTTCATACCCTGTCTACTTTCACTTCTCAAATGTATATCAAAAACTGTCAAAAACATGATGAGCTGCATTTTCAAAAATCAACAACATGTCCAGAATACAGTTACAGCCAAAAAATAACAGGAAACTGCACTAAAAAAGATTTTTAAAGAAAAAAAGATTAGCACTCTTTAATACAGAACTTCTTTCGACTGCACCAGGCGAGCGCATCCTGTTGGTATAGTGTAATTAGACCTAAGATGCTATTGTAAAACGGTGCCGTAGTGCGGTAGCGCTGGTGGTCGATTGCATGACACGTGATGCGATATAATGTGTATGTTGTATCATTACGTGGTCCGACTATTAACCCCATCCAATCCCTTCTCAAAGAAGCGAAAACGGGGTTGGCTGGGGTATTTAATCAAACCTTAATTTTAGCTTAAAAAGTTTGCATAATGTAAAATTAAAACATTTAATAGGTAATATTAAACATGTTATCGCATTTTTTCCGTAAAAAATGTTTTTTAAACGTGCTTTATTGTTATAAAATCCTTCTAATAAGCTTTCCCGTCGCTTAATGGAATTAAGGCGGGACCACGTAGTGGTATGACGCGTTATATGATATTCCTTTGTATGTCTACAATAGTGTCATTTTATCCTATGTCTGTATTTATTTCACTATATTGAAAGTAAATAAAGGAAACCTATAGATGCATTGTATGTACACTAGCGTTATTGTGTTGTGTTTTGTTGTTACTGTTGTCTTATTCGGTTGTCGAAGGCAGGCGTCTCTGTAATGGCCATCACAACTGCTCATGAATAAATGACTGATATATATGTAAATTGGGGTTTCTGTTGTAATTTTTTTTTTTACCTCGAATTGCAGCAGAACGACCCCAAAATAAACACATATATATTATAAATCACCATGAAATGGTGATTTTACATAATTTATTAAAACTTTTTTAAAATAGGGGTAGTAAAGATTGCAAGTTTAATTTTTTTAAAATGAATCGTCATGAAATGGTGATTTTACTTGATTTATTAAAACTTTTTCAAAATGGGGGTAGTGAAGATTGTAAGTTTATTTTTTTTTATATAAGTTATCAAAATTATAAAAATATTGCTTTTTTGTAATATGATTATAAAATGTTTCTTTAATACAAAACAAATTTGTTGATTTGTTATCAAAATTTCATTCAAATCAACAATTTTCCGACCTTGAATACAAAGGTGGTGGATCATACTCAAACACACTACTAAAACAGTAAATTACACACTTTTTAGACTTTTTTGTAATGTTGCCATTGCTTCCTTTCTTCCCTGCTCCACTAGTTCTTTTTTTTGAACTTCACTTATTTCAGCCTTTTTTTGTTTGGTGTCTTCTTTTAAACTATAATATTTATCTAACTCATCTAAAATCATCTTAAACTCTTGATCAGATATTTGTGCATCACTCAACGCTTTTGATATTAACTGCTTTATACTATTTAACTTTGCCTCTGCCAAAGTTTTTATTTCATGATGTTTTTGAGCTTTTGCATTAAGCTTTCGTCTGATAAAATTAACACAAACACCTGTAGCTCCACATACTATTGCTGCTATTTCTAAAGGTAGCAAAACTGGAATAGCAAATCCAATCCCAGCCATAATAACACCTGCAGATATTAAGGTAGTGTCAATTCCATCTGTAATATTAATACCGCGTTTATATTTTTTATAAAGTGACTGACGTATATCTCGTTCTGTAATTAACTTTTTTTCAATCTCTGAAATCTTTTGTAATCTATAATTTTGTCCGTTTTCCACTGAAATTTCCACTGACAAATCAGGATATATACTTGGTGCCGTTGGTTGCTTCGGCATTTTTTATTAATAAATAAAAAATTAAATTAATTCAATTAATAATGATGCCACCGTATTTACAGCGGTAGCGTTAGCAACCTTGCATACAAAGTTAACAACAGAACCAGCACCAATCTCTAAAGGTTCATCAAAGTTATCATGATTGCGTGGGATGATGTGAAGCGTTATACCATAATTTGGTTGTTCAACACCATTGACAGAAACTATTACAGATACGTCACCAACTAATCGTTCACATGCTAAACCTATTCCCATAATCCGTCCACGGCGTGTCATTACATGCCCCACATTTTTTTCTGCTCCACCATTACCAAATGAGAGTATTCTGTTTGACACAAGTGGGCCCTTAGCCTCTGCAAATATTGTTATAATTCCATATTTAAGATTATCAACTCTATTTCTCAAATGATTAAACTGGTCAACAAAAGGCACAATTCCTCTATATAAATCTTGAACATCATTTATCAAAGTCTCTAAGTCTTCTGGTTTTTTAGTGCTTGGTGGTCCAAATATACTCATTGTTGTTTTTTTTATAAAAATATATTTTTTAAATAATTTCTAAAACACAACTCATAGGCAAACCTTGATTATCTATTTTGTTGCCATACTCATCTCTAACTTCTATTTTCAATTCAGTAATTGCACCATTCATAAGACAGTGATATTCAGGATAAAAACTTGTATATACAATATCTCCATACTGCTTATTTACCACAGGTACAACACCTATAATAGTGCTTGGTACACCATTGAAATAATTACTACTTGTATTAACTTGTTTCAGATGAACATATAGCTGTTTATAAGGAGCTAAATCCATTGGGTAATCTCCTAAAGTAGTACCTGTCAACCATTTTCTATCCTTGAATCCCAGCATTTTTGAAAGACCGCTTGACATTCGTGTCTCTATTGACGTATCTATAATGGCTCTACCAATTTGCTCAATACTGTCCAGGGTAATATTTTCATTTAGATTTTTAAACTTTTTTGCTAAGTATGGAATGTTATAGAGTCCACTTGGAAAATGTTCTATTTTGTCTGGGTTTCTTGTCTTTGCGGTTTCGTGAATAATATTAAACCAACCGATAGTGTATGTAAAACTTTTTAATCCAACGCGCTTAGTTCCATCTCTATTATCGATATACTGTTGTAAATTAATAGAGTTGTCTATGTTTGAAATTGTATGAAACATTATTTTTTTTAATATATATATATAAAAACACAAATAAAAATGATTTCTGAAGAATTCAAATATAACCCAGATGCTTACTATTTAAATACTTTCAGCAAGAAAGTGATAGATATAATAAATCAAAACATAGTTATTACATCAGACGGTAAAGACTTTAAAGCATCATTTCCAAATGTCTTTGAAAAATACAAACTTTCATACGTCAAATCAGATGCTATAGTCCAACGTTGGGGAACAGATTGGATGTTATTTTGGCAGAATCAGTTAAACTTTGCTATTTGGTGTGCGACCACTGGATGTGGTATTGATTTCAACAATCATCTAAAAGCTGATACTCTGGTTGGTTCGTTATTTCGATTTCATGTCTATTACCAAGTCAGAAGAATATTATTTGAAATGAGTGTAGCAATGCCACAAGACTCAAATTGGAATGCTTTTAATAACACATATAACCGAAACGCATACGAGAGAATATGCAAGGAGTTTAACGTTGACTTATATTCAGACTGGAGACAGAAACAAAGCTATAATAATGGTCTAGGAACAATTTATAATTACTGGACAAATATTGGTTATCATCCTTTGGTAAATACTGCATACGACAACAAAACGATGAGTTTTACAGTCTATGAGAGTGATAAAACATATCATATTGATTACATTGCGCAAGGATTTGAGGCTGATAATAGTTGGTCTACTTTTATACTAGATTGTTCTGTGGGATTTACAAGAGCTGGAGTAGAAAGAATCAATGACAGCATAAGAACATACTGCTGGGCAATTCTTGGTTCACAATCACAAACAAGAACTGATATACTTGGACCTGGGACAGCATTTGATGCACAGAAACAATTTTTAGCAAATGTAGAGGACGCAATAAACAGCCCCATTGACTTGCCTAGTCAAATTTCAAGATATGAAAACACCTTAAAATATGCAAGAAGTAAAGTAAATTTTGTATATGGAAGTGGATTGTACATGTCTCCGAGCGACATGGAATTAAAAATTGGAATAATACAAGACTACAATAATGAAATTGTAATAGCAACCGATGCACAAGCATTAGGATTGAATAATGATGTAAATGTAAAACCAGTGCCATCAAAAAATATTCAACCTTTTCAAGGCACCACGACAAAGAATTTTTTACCGGACTTCGATAAATCAACAATACATAAAACTGTGGAGCATAACCCACCAGAAATAAAAAAAATAGCGATTGAACATGAAGATTACAAAACAACTATAATTGTTGGTACCATAGTAATAGGTCTTGCTGCATTACTTATTTACGAGATTTACTAAACCACTCTTTGGCTGCCACATATAACAACCCGGAAACAAACACAAGCAGAGCCCATAGATTGTTACCAAGCCAATAAATAACATTACCTGTTGCAGATAAAAGCCATGATACTATTGCACCAATAACTCCTGGAAGTGCTGCAGCAGCTTTACCAGCTAGGTTGGCAAGAAGTTTACCAAGATTAAATAGTTGTTTTTTTATCCAGTCTTTTACACTTGATGGATCAGGCTTTGGAGTTGGAGTTGGTGCAGTCCCTCCTCCTGTTGTAGGAATAATGGCCTCAACTAATACCCCAATAATCATACCAAACGCAGTCAAAATACTAACAATAGTAATACCTTGCTCCCTAAACAAGGTTTTGATTCTCTCACCCAATGTTGTGTCTTCTTTTAACACCTTATTTATAGTTTCTTTTATCCTGTTTATTTGACTGCGTAATGCTTCTTTGTTTTCACTCGCCGCTTCAAGTCGATTACTTCTTTCATCTTCTAAGTTTTTTATTCTTTCACGTAGGCGCTCTTGTTGAAACTCATCCTCCTGCCCGGGGGTGCTAACCTGTTCTAATTTTTGTTTTTCTTTTGTTATGTCTTTATCAAGCTCAGTGAGCTTTGAGAGATTATTAGTAAGTTCTCCACGAAAGCTTTGCAATACCTTATCTAAACCTCGTATCTCTCGCATTGTTAGACCTTCTGTTTGTGTTTGAACAGCAGTTTTAGAATGAGTTTCATCTATTATATTACTCAAATTACTCTCAATTGTATTTACGGCATCTACTGTATTTTGTACATCTTCAGTTGTTGAAAAAGTTTGCATTTGTATATCTTCTCCTGCTTTTGTGAGGGTATCTTTTGTTTTTGTCAAGTCTGCTAATTCTGCCCTGCCCCGAGCAATTCTTTCACGTGGAACTAATAAATCATAATCTTTTAACATATTTCTGACAAAATTAATACCATGTTTTTTAACTAAAGTGTCCAGCTTATAAAACTTGATTGGTTCGTTTGGATTATTTGTCTTATAATAGGCATGTGGAACATCATCCGTTCCAACTGCATATAACATTGTTCTACCGATTTCGTCCTCAGCCACTCTAAAATCATTTTTATAATCAATTCCGCTGATTTCTGCATTAACTTCAGTAACTTTTTTTGTGTAAGCTGTTCTTCTGTTTTATCTTCTCCTTCAAGCTGATCAATAAGATTATTTTCATTTACAATTTGTCTCTGGAATTCTGAGTCAGGTTGTATAAATTCGTCTTCAAGTGCTCTATCCGCTCTATCCCAGTCTTCTTCAGTCATATCTTCAATATCGAACGCAGGATTTTCAAATCCACCCTCAGCCATTGTTTATTTTATTTAATTTTAAAAAATATATTTAAAAAATAAAAACAATGTCGGCTTACGGAAACAAACTTAACCCTCATAGAAAACTAAGAGAACCTCATGGTGCCAAGGGCATCCGCACAAGTGTAGTAATAACTAATAATCCATCAACAATAGACCAAAACCAGCAACTGCTTGTGAGATTTCCCAATCTAAGTACTAATGATGTGATAGTTCCAAGTACTGCTCGTCTTGCCTTTGAAATAGAACTTAAAAGCAGAACAGACGCCAACGCTACTCTATTTCAAAATCTGGGTAGAACAATTGTGAAAAAAATGACAATAAGAATAAGTGGCAATGAAGTCATGTCAATAGATGACAGTGATATATATCATTGTTATGTAGACTTATGGAAAAGCCCTAGCGAACGACAAAACATAGCTTACCAAGGTATTGGTAAACCAAACATGCTAAAACATAGAGTTAGCGCGGGAGATGCTTCCTCAGACACTAAAGATGAAGCTATAGCAGCAGCTTATGGAAATAGATTTTGTATTCCACTGGACTTTGAAATGTTAGAAAGTCATATGCCATTTTATCAAGCGGGGCTTGGTGATAGGTTAGAATATGAATTAACGTTTAACGATTATAACAAAGTTATCAAAAGCAGTGATGCTGATGCATCTTATGTAATAAAAAATATCTGCTTGGAATTTGATACGGTTAGTGATGTTGAATTAGCCAGACAAATAAGACAGCAAATCAATGGTAAGATGTCATTTATGTATGATCGTATCTTGCGGCATAGAAAAATAATAACAAACAAATCTGATACTCTTTGGAACATCAACATTAATGTACCAGCACGGAGCATGAAAGGTATTTTAATGCTGTTTGAAGACCCAGAAAGAACAGACACGGAAACCTATTACAACCCAAAGATTGAAAAGGTTGAAATGACAATAGAGGGAGTACCAAATCAGTTGTATAGTCAAGGCATGAAGGCATATCAACATTGGGATGAAATTAACAAATATTTTGCTTTAACATCAAAAAGAAACAAAGAGACAGAAATAGTAGCGAGGGACTTAAACTTTACCAGTGTTTCTCTTGAGACTTATTTGACAAAATCATATGCTTTGTGGCTTGACCTTAGAACATGTAATGACAATTTATTACACGGCAGTGGAAGAAGAATAGAAAACGGCAGTGAAGGCATAACGATATTAATAAATAAAAAAGCAGATGCAGATCAAACTTTAAATATTTACATATATATAATACAAGATGCGCAAATCAATTTCGAAGATGGAAGAGTTAAAGAAGCAGGATACTAGTTTGCAACAAAAATATCCTAAATAGTCACACAGTGCCATTATTTGTGGTCAGACAGGCTGCGGCAAAACAGAGTTTGTTCTTGACATACTTGAACAAGAGTATGTTGGAGTTTTTGAACATATAATTATATTGTGTCCAACCATAGAGTGGAACGAGGCTTATAAAAATAGATCCTGGATAGGAGATGTGAGAAACCCGATAGATAAAAAAATAACAATTGTCAATCCTGTTAGCAACGGTAAAGAAATGCTACAAGAACTGTTGCGTTTCTTTTTCAAACAATATGCTGGCCAGCCCACATTATACATTATTGACGATTGCTCAGCCACAAAAGAATTAACAAAGAAAAAAGATATGTTATCAGAGTTGGCATTCTCTGGTCGCCACGCTAAACAATCAGTGTGGGTCATTTCACAAAGATATAATTCTGTATTGAAAGATTTGAGAGAGCAAGCAAAATGGTTGTGTATGTTTTACACCAAGGACAGAGATAGTTTTGAAAATTGTTTGAGAGAAAATGATGTTATTCCAACGCTGGAAGAGAGAACCAGAATAAGAAAAGCTTTAGCTAAGACTAAATATTCGAAGTTAATTTTGAGGACTGACCAACCAACTGGTTATTGGGTTGAATAATTTTTTTTAAAAATACAATCTAGAGTCTCCCATATAACCCATACACTCAATGCACTAACCAATATCGGTACAACATCACTACTCATGTTTTCCGGGGCTTGTAAAACATACCCTCTTGGCTCACATATAAAATATTCTACGCCATCCTTTGTCACAGAAATTACAGGCGTTTCCTGTGCACCTTTTTCGTACGTTTGTAAAAAATCACTTTCTGAAACACATATACAACATTTTACGTCATCTCTTGTCATAACATCCAGTGCTATTTTATTTTTGTTATAATCACTATTCTCACCGTCTGTTATTTTCAAATCCATTTTTTCTTATATAATATTTTTTTATTATTACAAAATATATTTTTTTACAACTGTTGCTAATAGTAATACTAACAGCAAAGTAGCAATGTTAATAGCAATACTGACCATAAATATAGTATTGCTAATAGCATTGCTCATAGCAAATTAGTAATGTCAATAGCAATGCTTGCAGCAAATTAATAATATTAATAGAAAAAATAGCAATGTTAATAACAATGCTATTAACAATACTAACAATTACTAGCTGCATGAATATCGCAGCTAGTTGTTTTGTATTTTATATTTATTTCAAGATAAAAAATAAGATTAATAATATAAAAATGAATGCGGAAGAACTATTACAAAATATATCGGAACAGACGGAACCAGATGAATCAAAGCAACAAGAAACAAAAAAAGAAAGATTATCAGCCATAGTAGCTGGCGGTGGTAGTCGTCAATATTTGGGTAAAGACATACAACTCACAAATATAGATGGCATGCCACCAGATGAAATTAACAAACTTTACTGCAGATATGAAGCACGGCTTGGGGCAAGCATGACTAAAACTTTAGGCAATTCTTTTATTAACTTGTATGTGATGGGAGTATCAAAATATTTTAATGTAACCGATCCACCAAAGCTGATAGAAGATTTGGAAGAAGACCCATTTATTAATCATGCTTTGACAAGTGCTTGTTGTGAGTTGTATTACAGGTATGGAATGTACTTAGCGCCATTTACAGCAATGCTGACAACTGTTAGACATATTGATTTTAATAAAAATAAAATTATAGATAATATAAATGGAGAACCAATTGGAGAACCAAGGGAGTGAAGTTATACCAGTTGAAGTTGATACACAATCTGCTAAACAACAAAAAGTAAAAAATCTAAAACGAGTAGAGGCTGGAAAAAAAGGAGCAGCGGCAAGGAAGGCAAAGCGTTTGCTTCAGATAGAGCAGGATGCACAAGATGCAAGAGATGCAGGACAGATAACAAAAATAACAATAGATGAAGAAGAACCAGAAAAAATCAAAATAAACGTATACAAAAATTATATTCCACCGTGTCTGGTTTTATTAGGCGTTGCTGGGTTTGGTTTGTATATTTATAACAAAAAATCTGCTACGCAAACTGCTACGCAACCTGTAGCTGTGCAACCTGTTCATGTTGCACCAAAAGACCCGTTTGATTTTTAATAATTTAATTTAATAATTTAATTTAAAAAAATAATCATATAAAAAAATGGCAGCAAGTATTGACGGAAAACAAATTGTAAATATGATGTATCATGCTGGAGTGGAAACACTTCTAACTGATGGATATTCTGAGATTGGCAGAAAACTACTAAAAAGACCAGCCCCTAAAGTGGATTTTAATATGGTAGATGTTGTGTGGCTGTCTGTGGATATAATGTTAGCAATGGCTACGAGGGATATGTTGATTAAGCAAGGTATTATTCCTGCGGATATTATGAAATAATTTTAAAAAATATATATATAAAAAAATGGCAAGTGCAGTAGCAATGATGATAGGTGGCGCATTAACAAATGCATTAGCGTTTACTGGTTCAAATTATTTCTTTTCAAAAATGGGAAGTCATTCAGATGAGGAAAGACAAAGACATGCCAAAGCCGTAGAACAATTAAACGCAGCACAAGTGGAGTGGAATAAAAAAAGAACAGAGAGATTAGATTTTATTAATAAGCAACTGCAAAAAGAGCATCATGCAAAGCAGACTTTTGATGATGTAGACCAAGCTATGAAACAGTATTATTACATAACTGGTAAACATTTACTTTTGGAACCGGAGCCCAAGTTGAGTGATTTTTATACACCATCTCCGGATCAACAGAATAGAGAAATTACGTTTATTGTGGTGGGCATGGCTGCAACTGGATTTGTGGCGTATAAATTGATTTCATAAAAAAAAAAGTTTAAAACTATAATTACTTTAGACTTTTTTTTTACTTTGAAAAGACTAAGTCATATGCATGATACCTATTTTTTTTGTTGTTCTTACATGGTTTCAATCCAAGTGGTCGAATATAATATGGTGGTTTAGCACTCTTCTCTAATTTATTTTTGAGATGATCAGGCGCCCATACTTCACCATTGTCTACTAATGTCAATACCATGGATGGACCATATTCAGTTTCTACTATTTTCGTATCTGTAATTTTGTATATTTTATCTATTTCCAAGTCTGTCCATTTCTTTGTGCTATTTTGATATTGCTCTTCAAGCAGTTCATCAAATTGTGCAGTTGTGATTTCCATTTTCTTTATAGTTATATAAAGTTTAATCTTTAGTAGAAAAAAATGGAAAAGATTTATTACAGCCCAAAAGGATTTTGGAGAGGTTACACAGCAGTTAAAAAATTAGCAAAAGAGGCTGGTGTTAGTGAAAAAAAGGCATTAGAATTTTTAAAGAAACAAGCTGTGTGGCAGATTTATTTACCTGCGCCGAAGAAAATAATTAGACCCAGGTTTGATGTTTCTACTAATAATGGAGTGCATCAAGCTGATTTGTTATTTTTACCACATGATACTTTTGGGATTGGTCGTGGACGCAAGACTTATAAATATGCGTTGACTGTGGTTGATATTGCAAGTAGATACAAAGAAGCAGAGCCACTAACTTCCAAGGATAGTAAAGAAGTTGCTAAAGCATTTGAAAAAATATACAGTCGACATCTAAAATATCCAAAGTTATTACAAGTGGATCCAGGCAGAGAATTCATGGGTGCAGTATCACAGTTGATGGCAAAACACAAAGTAAATATCAGACGAGGCAGAACAGAAATACACAGAGACCAAGCTTTAGTGGAAAGATTTAACAGAACATTAGCTGAAAGATTGTTTGGCTATCAGTATGCTAAGGAAATAGATTCACAAAAACGTAATAGAGAGTGGGTAAAGAGATTACCAGAAGTTGTTAAAGCCATAAATTCGGAGACAAAAAAGCCTCCTCCTGTTGAAACAAAAATATTAAAAGATGATCCTATCTGTATGAATGCAAGTGTAAGATATTTATATCAACCCGGGGAACAAGAAGGTGGAAGACGCAGAGCAACTGATCCAATGTGGAGTGTAGATATTCACAAGATTAAAAGTTATATGGTGACGCAAGGTATAAGAGTTTATTATTTGAAAGCACCAGCGCCACAGAGAGGATTTGTCAAAGAAGAATTACTTATTGTTCCTGCTGATACTCAAATTCATAAGTTTTTATAGAAACCATGTGCATCAGTTGTAATTCCATCTTCTCGGATGTATCTTTTTGAGTAAAATGGTGATAGTGTAACTTTGTTTACTGTTATGCCATATATTTGATGTTTTATTGATCGTAGCATATTCATTTCATGGGTGTATTTTTTCTTCTTAAATAGTGCATCCTTGTAGTTTTCAAAATTTATATGTTTTTTAACTACATACTCTTTTACACCCTTTGCTTTCTTAATAATCTGCTCATCCGCTCTCAAAATCGAATATAGCTTGGGTCTTAATCCAACATACTCAGCTATAGCGACACCAGCACATTCGTCTTTCATTTTACCTAATACTTTATTGTTTGTATCATCATGCATTGGGTGATTTTGAGGATAATTACCCAGGTCATACTCATCTTTCATTTCAGCCATGTCTTTGTATGCATCATCTGTTATGATAAGTACCAGCAAGCTGTCAGTGTCTGTGTATAATAAAATACATTTATCTCCGTACCTTTTTTTCAAAGTATTATAATACCAATCATACATATGGTACTTTGATAATTCCAATACTGACATCCCAACATAAATTGGTTTGTTTAATGTTAATTTTGTTTTGTTCACATGTATTGCTGACAATTCATCTGAAAATTTTATACGCCTGTTAAAGTTTGGTTTGGCTATTATTTTTCTTATTTTTTCATTTTCAGAGCCGTCAGTTCTGACTAGTTTTATATCTGTCCGCTTGCGTAGATTTTCCATTGTCTTGCCAAACACAGAGTTGTTCATAAGTTTGTAAAAATCTTTTTCAAATTCTGATTTAGCTTTTTTCCTAAGTTCTGTGTTTAAACGAATATATGGTTCCATCCATGGCTTTTCATTGAATTCTATTACTCTGTGTACTTTCTTTAGTTTCATTCCCAAAGATAAATACAGTTCCAGGTTTTTTGTGATGTATCACATATTTTTCTTTGTCCATAAGATTAGGAACTAGTTGTTCTGTATTTATCATGCTATTATTTTCTAACAGATCTGTCTGGTATTTAGACAACCATTCTTTTTTTACTGCTAATCTTTCCGGTGCAAGCGGATAGTCATTGTGAGCTTCATGGATTTCTTTAGGATATTCCAAATCCACTTCTGCAAAATATCCTTTATCTTTTTTTGACTCTGGCAAGGTTTCTGATTTCACCCACCTGAAGCCAGAATATGGAAGTGGTTGAATCATTGCCCAACCATAAAGATTATTTGCATCCAGATATATTAAGAAGTGTTTTTCCTCGTTAGGGTTATAATCAGCTACATATGGATTATTTGCTTTGACATATCGTTTTGATACATTACTAATTCCACCACGCATACCTTTTTCTATAAATAAATGCATGTCAATGTCTGTCAAAAGTTCCAATACTATTTCTGAATGTTTAAGTAAAGCATCCCAAGATAATCCAGGTGCTGTATAGTAATGTAAAGCATCAAGTTTATATGCATTCATACATGTTTTTCTGAAAGTTTGAAATACATCTGCTAACTGAGTTACATCAGTTTTTAGATATAAATCATGATAGTCTCCAAGAGTTTTACAGTTAAACTCTTTCCATATTTTTTGAGCGTATTCGTAATCTTCGGGACTTATACTTTCATCTTTGAGACTACTGTAAAACTTTTCTATAGGTGGTAATTGCGTTTCCTTGAATTTTTCCATACTGTCCATATAGTCGTATGGATAAACACCTTTTCGTAAAAGTAAATCTGTTTGTTCCCCAAACTGATTTTTAGTAATTTTAAAATCAGATTTGTCTGTTGCATCAATCAATTCATCTAGAGGCTTCATCATAAACTGACAGCTATCCAAGAATCTAAGTTGTCCGGCACTAAATGAAATATACTTTTCAGCGTTGTTTGGAATGCATGTTATATTACCTTTCATTTTATGTATTTTTTGCATGATGAGATGACTATCATATCCTTTGAGGTTGTGAAATATAACAGGTATAGGTGTTTTGTTTGGTTTTATTTTCAGCTTTAGGTTGCAGTTTTTATGTGCTGCACCTCTGTATTCTCCTGTAAAATGACAGTGGTCTCTTACTTTACAGTTTTTACCACATTTCCTACCTATTTCATTTTTGCATATCCAGCAGTGTGTTGCTTTTTCATAATCTATTTCATTCTGCTGTGTCATGATTAATGGTTTCGGGTGAGCAAATATATTATTGATCTTGCTCTTTTCACATTCCAAATGATTTAAAAACTTTTCAACAGTATCTTCACCTCTGTAAATAACAGGTTCTTCTGTTTTACCATCATATCTGACAACTTGATATCCAAATCCACAAGCTTCGTGCACACTTGTGATTTTAGATTTCTTTCCAAATTTAGTTGATTGTGGTTTGACTATACTTTCAAGATCAGCATATATCCCATAAGGCACAGACATTTGATTTTGATGATTTTTAAATTTTATAGTATTTTTACCTTCTTGAGGCATTTCTATTCTGCAAGAATTTTTGTTAATACCATCACAGTCTTCTTTGTGTTTTGTAAGTAGTCCTTGTCCAGAATAGCCGTGAAGGCAACGATCGCAAAAGTAAGTTTGACCATGGTGTTTGTTTTGGTCCCAGAGTAGTCTATTCAAATTTTTAATCCAGCAATAGTGATATTTTGTTGTTAATGTTTTTGGTTCTTTAGAATAATCATCAGGGTTATATTTGTCATCTATAATTCCTTCTTCATTATTTGGATCGTCTTCGTTTTCTGATTCAACTTCAGTGTCTTCAGATATTAAGATCAAATTAATTCGTTCAATATCTTTTGGTTGTTCTGATATTTTATATGGAAAAACAGATACCTTTTTATTTTTTCCTGTTATGGTATATCCATAAACGTTGATAGCAAGGTTATTTAGTTTTTCTACTTTGGAAATTTGTGAAATTGGAGTGGGAAGTTCAATACCATCCATATTCAACTTACCCATGTGCTTTTTATAACTAGATATCCTAGTTGGATTATTTTTATTAGGCCACAAAGCAGAAACCAATGCCACTTCCAAGCACTTATTATCTTCATTATTGACATTAATTATTGCTTTTTTATCAGATACTACTTTAGGCAAAGGAATATATGAAGAACCTTTTAATGGTTCATACTTTGCAAAATTTAAGTAAAACGTAACACAGTGATCAATCTCCAATCCAGATGCTGTGTTTGTAAATCTTTCAAGGCTCTCTTGTATATAAGCAGATGATTCATCGTAAAACTCATTTATTTTTTCAGAGGTTAAAATTGCATTTTGTTCACTGTGTAATACTGCTGTGGTGTATTTTTTGGTATCACCATCATCTTTGAATAAATTAACAGTAAGACCTAATTGAAACTTTAATCCATTCATCTTTGTCAGCTCTTTGCTTATTTGTTTTGTAATAATGGATTTTTTATCACGAAATAGTTTTTGAGGGTCTTTGTATTTCTCGGCAGATATTTCGTATGCTTTAAAATAGCCACACTTTGGTTTGTCAACCAGTTTTAATTCTTCTTTAGATGTTCTATCATTAAGCTCTTTCAATTCATTTATTACATTGTCTCGTGATTTAGCATATTTCTGATTTTGCTCATCTTGTAATTCATCATATTTCTGCTTTTCTCGTTTACGTTGTTTCTTAGCACGTCGTCTCTTGCGTAAATTTTCTAATGTTTGAGAATTAACCTCTTTTGGAGTTTCCTTTGGAACTTCTTTCAATGCACTTATACCGTTAGATAGTGTTTGCTTATCTATTACACCTGTATCAAACAGGCGTATTAAATTTTCTATAATCTCTTCATTCTTCATTATTTCTTTTTGATATACTTATATTTTTTTTTTTATTTAATATAAAAAAATATATCAAAAAAAACACAATGGAAATTAATGTTTGCAAATTTCTTAAAATTGGATTACACAATCCGTGTAAAAATAAAACTACAAAAGATTCTAATTATTGTAGTTTGCATAAGTATAGATTAAAAACAAGTCATGTATTGCCGTGCTCAATATGTAAAAAAGGCACAAGAGCAAAAAATAAAATTTGTGCTGATTGTGGTGGAGTTTCAGTTAGAATAATGACACGTTATTGGAAATTTAAAGATTATAATGCTGAGTGCTTAAAATTTAGACGTATTAATGTTTAACCATATTTTATTACAAAAAAATATGTTGTAATTTTGATAACTTATAAAAAAAAATAAACTTACAATCTTCACTACCCCCATTTTGAAAAAGTTTTAATAAATCAAGTAAAATCACCATTTCATGACGATTCATTTAAAAAAAAATAAACTTGCAATCTTCACTACCCCTATTTTAAAAAAGTTTTAATAAATTATGTAAAATCACCATTTCATGGTGATTTATTATATATGTGTTTATTTTGGGGTCGTTCTGCTGCAATTCGAGGTAAAAAAAATTACAACAGAAACCCCAATTTACATATATATGACTGAGTTTCATGCAGTACGGAATAGTTACAATATTTGTTAAAATAAATATTGACCCCGTCAACAGGTATACAAACAATTTATGCCGAATAAGCGTGTCTATTGAGTATATAAATAGTCGAATTCTAGTCTCAGTCGCACGGAAACAAACAATTCGCAATATCTCGGTTAAACATGGAGTCTTATGATCCCAAAGAATGATTATGTATGATTAGGGAACTAAAAATATACCCAGCTGAATGAAATCTTGATCATTGGAAAACAGTAAATCGTGATATATTTTGTGTATGGTAAATATATCTATTTAATTTTTAATATTAATTTTTCAACATATCGCTTGCAGTTATTTTCTATATTATAAATAAAAATCGTTCACTTAAGAAATATTTTTCCACATACCGTCGTTAAAGTATAACTTAATTTACTATATATACTTTTCTCTTGAGCCCTTGTTCACTAGACTTTCGGGTAGCCATTTTACGCTTGCGTGAAACCTTGCTTGTCAGGTACTGATTTCATTTATCAACTGGAACGGTGTATAACTTCCTTTTTTCAATGCGCGTACACTATTTATATGGACAAAGTTATGCAGGCCGAGACTACGAAAATAATGGTTTAACATATAATCAAGATTTTAATGTTACTTCAAGTATTAACTTTCTTGTTAAAAGTTCCCTATGTCCAAGAGTTATCCTTAATACCTAACACAGAAAAGTAACTGCTGATTTTCATTTTGCAATGTAGCGGGGCACTTCACCATTAACTTGCTTAGCACGACTATAATAGCATTTAGGTCCATTGTAAACACAGATCAGCCTGCTGATCGGTCATTTTCTCCAAAACACCCCTTTGTCACATAAATAGAACTGTCTTAATTCAAAGAAAGAGCAATCCATTATATATATGTAGCACGTTAAGAGTTAATCAATAGGATGCACAAGCACAGAGACAATCATTTGGTAATGTGGCAGAGAAAGAGAGTAACCATAGAATAACGCACACATGATTTCTTACGTGGATCTGTGTTGGACAGACACCACACAGTGGACATCGACGCTTTACAGATAGCAGAGAGATTTAATCAAAACACACATTTATATAATACGGTCTCGAACCTACGTCAAACTAAATGAGTTCCTAGGCCGCTGTTGTATACATATTACTATTGACACTGCATCATAGCAAGTATCAATATTTTCAGATTTAGTTTAAACTTATTTCTTTTACATCGATTGTAACGAAAGCTCTCTGAACTTATTTTTAGCACTTATCTTCCTGGGCAGAGCCGGAACTAAGCAAATGCAGATAAAGTGTCTTGCTCAGAAACGCAAAATAGATGGCGCGGATCGAACCCAAGACCCTTCGATCCTGTGTCCGACGCTCTACCACTACACCTTAGTGATCTATCTCGTATAAAAGATGTACACGTTATAAGATACAAGACGGATAAGTATAACAGACAGCAATAGCTATTAAGTTATTTGCCGATAAAAACATGGTTTCTTCAAACTAACACCTCTTAAGGAGTTATGACATATTGCGGACTCTATCATTGACGTCTATCTTTTCTGTCTTCAGTCGTGTCGTGACGTTGCGTTAACGGTTCATAGTATTAATTTGCTGCTCTGACTTCTGCCAGGTCATTGATTATTTAGTTTATGGGTTTCTTCTTTGTGGCTTTCTAGGCTATTGTTTTTTTGTATTTATATATACACGAGCATCTTTGTGTTTTACTTATATTGCCTATTAATGCTGCCATATTGGTGAGAGAATAGTTCATGGCGGGGATTTCTTTATGCCTCCTAGAACCTGGTTTAAACCCCCAGCGGCCTTTTTTGCCACTGACACTTCCAAGGCGGTAGCCATATTGTCAACCCTGTTTGTGTTTGTGACGTCATATGCGTTTATTCTTTGTTAACATTGCCATTCATGTTTGTCCTTTTGCGTGTGTTTGGGTTTACTTGGTTCTGTGAAAGCTGCATTTCCTGATCGACTTTTATTCTATTTTGTTTCAATGTTGTTGTTTTTTAATATTCATATATACATGGCCATTTTTGAATTATACATATATGGCCTAATTAGTTTGTTAGTGGACCCATCCTGGCGGGGATGCTTTATTTAAACTGTCCCGTTTAATTGGGATGACAATATCATAAGTGTGAGTTATGGTGCACCCTATAACCGGGTTTAAACTTCAGTAGCCATACTGACCGTTCCCAGGTGGTACCATCATTGTAGCCATACTGACCGTTTCCAGGTGGTACCACTATTGTAGCCATACTGACCGTTCCCAGGTGGTACCACCATTGTAGCCATACTGATCGTTTCCAGGTGGTACCTTCAATGTAGCCATACTGACCGTTCCCAAATGGTACCACCATTGTAGCCATACTGACCGTTCCCAGACGGTACCACCATTGAAGCCAATTTGACCGTTCCAAGGTAGTACCGCCATTGTAGCCATACTGACCGTTGCCAGGTTGTACCATCATTGTAGCCATTCTGACCGTTTCCAGATGGTACCACCATTGAAACTATACTTACCGTTCCCAGGTGGTACCACCATTGTAGCCATACTGACCATTCCCATGTGGTACCACCATTGTAGCCATACTGACCGTTCCCAGATGGTACCACCATTGTAGCCATACTGACCATTCCCATGTGGTACTACCATTGTAGCCATACTGACCGTTCCCAGATGGTAACCATTGTCAACTCGTTTGTGTTTGTGGTGGAGCATAAAACCTTTTTGTTTTCTTTTCGATTAGTGTTAGTTTTGTATACGTGTTTTGGATGACTGTGTTCTGTGAATGCTACATTTCATGTTGGATACGTTACACAATTGTAAAACAGATGCATATTTAAACAAGAGGGCCAATATGGCCCTGCATCGATCATCTGAGGATCTTTGCTATGATGAAACAAGTGCCCTCTCTCCAATCCTGACTGAAGATGTTTTTAAGTCTTTCCTTATGTAAGTCTATGTAAAAAACATGCGAAATCTCTACATACGAACTTTGCACCCAGGGGTTGAAGCCATCTTTGACCCCAGGGACTTCAAATGAGCAAACTTGATAGACCAGGGGTTAGCAATCATTAATAATAATAAAGAGCAAGAGAACAAGTCGGCCTGTGGAAGCTCTACGAGCTAAGATGGCTCATACAGCAAGATGTTTCATAATTAAATTCCGTTCAATACCTATTTACATGTGCAAAACACAACACCACCCTCAACCGAAATTTAAACCCACAACTGTATGCTGAAAACTTAAGACAATGTTTTTTAAGTTTTCCCTATATAAGTAAGAGTGCGATAATGGACCTTTGGAGACGGCCGAGCACGACACATAAGAAATATTGCAGTCACGGTTTGATTGAGACTGTTCATGAGCGGTAGTGAAATATGCTAGCTACCGCTCACGCCCTCTAGCCCCCGGTGAGCAGAACTCAGTATTCATAAAAATCAACAGTACAGAATTTTAACCATCCCGAAGATGGCAAGCATATGGCGGTGGATATAGGAATATTTGTATCTTTATTTCATCCCTTATATCCAGCGGCGTATGGTCCCAGGATCTAATAAAATTGTATGCCCCGAAGAGCGAAATAAACAAAAAGGAGTTTAGTTGGGAGCAGCGGTTATGAGGCCTGCGTATCACAAGTAACAGCCAAAAGACTAAATTAAAAAGCAGACCACATATCCTATGAGTGGTTAAACAATACCCAGAGCCTTTTATCGGCCGGAGTAATGGAACCACCGAATCGAAAATTAAGTAAGAAAACAATAGAAATTGAAAATGTACCACCGATCACTAAATATAAGTATCGGGCTCAGCGATCTCCAAAGATCGAATAAATAACAGTACTGATTGCAAGTAAGTATATGTGAAACATGCAAAATCTTTATATACAAATTTTAGAAAAATTACCAAACGACAAAACCGCATCCAAACATGACACATTAATAATCCAAGTGTACAAAAAGTAATTCAAAGATTGTTCTATAGTGGCCATCTTGGATGTCACGTTTACCTTATTCTAATAAATTTGAAAAACATCTATCTAAGGATCATCCTTGTGAAGTTTGGTCAAACTTGACAAAGCTGTTTCTGAGAAGACGATTTTTTAAAGATTATCCATATATAAGTCTATGTAAAAAATGTGACCCCTAAGGGGGGGGGGGGGGGGGGGGGGGCCAAATGTGACTCCAGTATCACCATTTGCCTTGGTAGAGGACCATAAGCTTATGTTATGGAACGACCGTTTATAGACAAAGTATTGGTATCCCTATGGGTACGAACTGTGCACCCCTTATCGCAGATTTGTTTTTATATTGCTATGAAAGAGATTTCATGTTTAGTCTTTCATCAGATACCCAGGCATATGTTATTGAAGCCTTTAATGACACTTCTCGGTATCTGGATCGATGACATATTGAACATTGACAATATCTTTTCTACTATGGTTAATAGTATATACCCCAAAGAACTTCAACTTAATACAGCTAATATTTCTGTTACTAACGCTTCTTTTCTCGATTTACAACTCTTCATTGAAAAGGGTGAAATAATAAGCAAAATATATGACAAAAGAGATGATTTTAATTTTGATATTGTTAATTATCCCCATTTAGATGGGGATGTTCCTCGAGCAACTTCTTATGGGGTCTATGTGTCTCAAAGTATTCGATTTTCTAGAGGTTGTACTCGAGTTGAGGACTTTAATATTCGTAATCTTTGTATTACTGAAAAGCTACCGTTACCATAAACTTCGTAAAACTTTTGCAAAATTGTATTATCTTAACACTGATCTTCTTTCTAAATATAAAAGTAACTTAAGAACTCTTCTGCGACAAGGACTATCACAACCTGACTTCTATGGTGACGTGATTTACAAACTTCGTAAGATCCTTGGTCATGATCACTTTCATATTATCTTTGTTAAACTTGTTAAAAGGTTTATAAAAGGAGATTATGGCCTATCATTTTGCAAAGCACTGCATGCTTGGTGGTGGACCAATGTACTGTTCGCCACTATGCTTTCTTTTTTAATTGTGCGATGACCGGACAGGCTGTGGACTCTATGATAACGTCTACCTAAAGCCCAAAAGGACGGTGACGTTTGATGTTTGTCTGCAATCTTGTATTGTCTTGCCCTTAATGGTTTGTTCTCGTGTTGCTTTGGATTCTGTACAGTCACTGAGTACCTTCTTTGTGGCTTTCTAAGCTATTGTTTTTTATATATTTATATATACACAAGCATATTTGTGTGTCATTTATATTACCTATTAATGCTGCCTTGTTGGTTAGAGAATAGTTCATGGGGAGATTTCCCTATTTACACTGTCCCGTTTTATTGGGACAACAGTAGTGTGAGGTTTGGTGCACCCTAGAACCTGGTTTAACCCCCCAGCGGCCTTTTTGCCACTGACCCTTCCAAGGCGGTAGCCCTATTGTCAACCCTTTTGTGTTTGTGATGTCTTATTTGGCCTTTTTTCATCTTTAAAGTTGTTCTTTGTTTCTGTGTGTGTTTGTGGTTGACTGTCGTCCTCGAAGGCTACTTTTTCTGTTCGAGTTTTATATCTATATTTATAGTAAATGCAAAATATTAAACCTCTGGCTCTTGTAGTTTCAAAAGAATATTTTTTTATGTATTTCCCTATCAAGTCTACGTAAAACATTTGACCCCTGGGGCGAGGACTGGAGCGACCCCAAGGGTTACCATTTGAAAAAACATGCTAGAGGACCATAATCATATAGCAAACGCAAACAATTAATCAATTATTTTTTAAGTTTTCCCTTTATAAGTCTTTGTAAAACATGCAAAATCTTTATATACAAACTTCAGAAAAATTAAACAAAAGGAAAAACGCATCCAAACTGGAAACGATAATAAAAATGAAGAATAAAAAAGATACCAGTGAGATTTGAACCCACGGCCTTACGATTCCCAGTGTTTTTATGATGATATAAAACCCACTTAAGCAGGCCTCATACAACAATTGCATTGACCCTAAAGCCAACAATTGCCTTAAAGTTATGTGTCGCTAACCTCTCAAATTGTTTTCTACTTTCACTTGAAAGTCAACCACTTCACAGCCATAGTAAACTCTGTCTTCTGTCCATCCATCGTCATGCGTATATCGTATGTTTTGTAGGTATCAGTTATGCAATAGACAATATAATACCATTTAAAATTCAATTTTTAACTCTGATTGTATTATTGAATAAGGTTGTAACTCGCATACTTTTATTTTATTTCGATATTTTATTTCAACACACATCGTGGCTACATCAGACGCTGACCGTATAACATCCATTCATATCATATAAAATATAAGTTATACGTCAGGTTTATTGTTTATTTTGAAACAATAATAATCTATTGCATTTGAGCGCTCAACTAAAAATAGAACCTATTTACATTTTGACTTTCCAGTCTGGCTGTGACACTATCAATGCTATTTTTGAAAAATGAAGGCAATAGCTGGCATCAGCTAAGCTCCTTTAAGTATACATTTTTTGTCAGACTCATTAAGGTAGCATCAATGTCCTTAGGACCTTTATATTCTAGAAGTTAAAATGAAACTAATTTGGAATATGAAATAAAAAATGTAAATAACATTTTTATAAATAAAACGGTGTGATCTACGCTGCTTACCATGAAAATGTTAACAATATTATTATTTTCACTATTATTATTATTTAAATTGATATCTCAATGTACCGACGTTTTTGTTCGCATTTTGACAACATATTTTAAAAGAAAGACTTAGCGAAGGTTATGACGTCATATTAAAAAATGAGATATAGGGTCCTATAGAAACCACAGCGTCCGAGCGGAATGGCATCGTAGGTCCACACTGTACTGCAAACAAGGACTTGAAAATACAATGAAAGAGACAAAAAACAACAGAAAGGGTGGTGAAGACAGGGTTACCGACTTGGAACGGTCAGTAGGCAATAAGGCCTACTGGTTAGCTTGAATCGATTTTATATGCGCACAATCCTCGCTATTATCCTGTCTTCAACGCCCAAATATACAAGACAGTGTAAACAAAACTACATCCCATCAAAAGGAATTCTCTAACAATAAAGTACACATCCTGAGAAACTAACTAAAGAAACACATACAAAATAATAAACATCTCAGGATGTATCCAGAATCGTACTGAACAACCATAGTAGTTGCAGCTAAAATGAAAACCAATCTAGGGTACGACCAGAAAACCCGAGGGACGAAAGCTCATGCACCCACCTCCCTTAGTTGGAGTTTCAGTAGGTACAATCATAGAGTCCCAAGAGGTAGTCCAGTCATCGCACAAGTGAAAAGTGAAGCGTAATGACTGACTGTAGAGGGGTCAATCACTAAACATGCAGTGCGCTGTAAAACCAAATGGTTATATCCTTTTCTGACGAACTTCCTGATTAAATATGTAAAGCTTTAAGCCATTTGAAATTTGGTCAAAATTGATCAAGCTGTTTCTGAGAAGATTTTTTAAAACCTTTGCCTATATGTCTTTGTAAAACATGCGACCTCTGGGGCAGTGCCAAATGTGATCCCAGGATGATCACCATTTGAACAGGCCTTGAAGAGTAACATACGTTTATATTAAACGCAATATATTAAACTTCTGGCTCTTGTAGTTTCAGAGAAGTATTTCACTATAGAAGTCTATATAAACATGATAAGTAGATATAAAAATCGACCATGTGACCCCAGGGTCACCATTTGAACAAACTTGGTAGAGGACCATAAGCTGATCGCAAATGCAAAATATTAAACCTCTAGCTCTTGCACTTGCAGAGAAGTTTTTTTAAGTTTTTCCTTATAAAAGTCTATGCAGTAGGGGAGCAGCCTTGATATTTTCCTACATCTATTAAATATTTGGTAACGCATGTCAACGAAAAGTAGTACGTCATCTTTCGGCAACGTCAACAAAAAAATGTCCGCCATTTTGGAATTTTTAAAACATATAATTTGGAAGATTGTGAATTTTTGATGATGAAATTTCATTTCCGCTTTAAGTTTCGTGATTTTCTGCTGTACCGACTTTTTATTTTTAGAAGCTGTACTGCGTGATAAATGCAGACCCGCCTCGATGCGAGGGGCGATATCTCTAAAAGATACCATTTTTAGAATACGTTTAAAATGACAACAATCGTGTGTTTTTTGTTAAATAAAATACGAGGAGATACTTGAATTGTTGTTTTAGCTCATATATAACATGAATTTTGCTGCATGAGACGAAAAGCATGTCATTTCTTTATCAAAAGTACACGAAAATACGAGTTGTTCGACTCAGCTGTAATTTTGACTTGACTATCCTCGCAAGAACTGCAGGCGCGTATTCGATGGAGCGGGTAGTATTGGGCACCCTCTCATATGTGGAAAGTGTACGTAACAATCTCTATTGTTCAAGATGGGAGTTGGGGTGGAGAGAAGGAGGGGGAGGGCATCTGAGCTGAGATTTAAAAGGATGCGCCCCATCCCCTTCCCACCCCCTACCCAAACTAAATTTATGAAAGTCTGTTTTGAAAGCTCTTGCAAGCATACATTTTTAAACATATTCAGATAATATATTTGTTGTCATCCGCAACTTCGGCGCAGTCAGTAGCGCAGCGGATTTGTAACCGGAGGTGGTGCCACTGAGTTTTGTCGGTGTGTTCTTGAGACACTTTCCCTTAGCCTCGTCCGTCGGATGGGGCCGTAAACCGGGCGGTCCCGCGTAAAGGTCTATCATCCGAGCACGTTAAAGAACCATAGGAATCTATTTGATAATAAGATTAGGGCAGGTTCCCGGATTCCTATGTATCCTTCCCTCTCTCTGGGGCAGCTCTAAATAACCTATACTGTGTTGATGAGCCGTTAAACAACATTCAGTTCATCCGCAACTGCACTCAGCAGTCGTATGTACTGTAGCTGTTACATGCTAGTATCATGAACCAACCGTGGAATATATCATCCACACATAAATGGGTTTGAGGGGATCTTACTTGTATTAGTTTAAATATAGACCATTTGTCGGTTGAAACCTAAGATGATTTTTTTATCAGAGAGAAACACTATCGTAATACTTATTCAATGATTCTGATAGTATCGAAGGAAAGTAAAGAATGCCATTTTTTTACTTTATATTTTTAAAGTTGAATGGTGTTTTATGTCATTATAGCACATTTTAGGCCATATTTCCTGGGTAGAACCAGTAATGTAGACTTTCTGCAATCCGTAAGAATCGACACATTCTCACCTACAAGTTGAGCTCCCAGTGGGAATTGAACCCGCAGCGGTGAGAGGTGAAAATGAGAATGTATACAAATATAAAAAGGGCAACCAAACATCTCCATAACTCAATATGTCCATGGGACACGAATGACCGCACTGAAAACAATCTGTGGAAAATTGTACAATGCAAGAATATATATTCATAAATAAAGTTTATTATGATGCAAAATCGATATGCTCCTCTTGACATCATAGATAAACATCATGTAAATTTTCGAAACAATTGGTTAAAAACTGTGGAAGGATAAAGACGCACAGATGAATAACACCATATGCCGCCTCACCATTCGATGGTAAACAATAAACATTTAAAGGTCTTAAATATTATCTTTCATGACTAAGTAAAAAATATGTAACGAGTCAGATATGGAAGTGAATTATTTATTTGATTTAAAATATTTTATTTCAAATATTTACATTAAAACATCCCAAATATAAAGGGTATTACATAACAAATTAAATTGCATCACACAATAATTATTTTTATTTATTAAAGCGACACACAGCATTTTTGAAGTATTTATCAAGCATTAAAATTAGCACCTCGATCGATTAATCAAGAATTGATTTTCACTTTACACCTGCTTGTTTAAAAAAAAAAGATTGCTGCATGTCCCTTTAATATGCCCACCTCTCAGCCTGTATTGTTTATATGGTGCAAGTCATTTTCAATATATGTGGGGTTATATATATACATGTATCTGTTTGTTTGTTTTTTGGTGGAGGCAGACCACTTTTCTGGGTAGAACCAGTAATATACACGACCTCCTGCCATCTGTTATTCCACAAACTTTATAATCCAATAAAAATCAGAAAACATCATTTTAATGCAATAAAGAATTGGGCATGGTCGGTCAGATTGACAGAAACATATTTTTAATTTTATATTTTCGTATTAGCTCTTATTTTCAGCCACTCCAAATAACTGTCCAGTTAATGTCGCCATCGATTCACCTCTGTCAACAGTCAGACATGCATGTTTATATGATATTGTGCTGAACTGGTGATCCTGTTACTAAACATCTTTTTCTTGAAGTTGATGCTAGTACTGACCGTATGAGGTATTGCTGATTTATGATTCATAACAAAATAAAAAAAATAGTGTACACCGCGGCGTTATACTATTCTTGTTCGTTTAAGTATATCTGATTCTGTTGTTAATGTTGTAAAACGTTATTACATATGTGACTAGACACTTGTTTCAATAAAATCCTCCCATATACTGTATATTGTGATTTCAGTAACATTGTTCAGCTAACTCCAAGCATCTCAGGACATCAGGGACTCTGAAAATAAAAATGATACAGATTCTGTTTAACCATATGATATTTTTGTTTCAACTTAAATAGGTAACAAGTTGGTGAGTTGAAACAGATGAATAAAAAGTGACTATAGAACCTTTTTTTTTATAAGAATATAAATTGAACAGAACATGGTGGGTACATCGACCAGAAAAAAATATATAACGTGACGTTCTAATCTTACTTTAATTTTTAAACATGATCAGTGGTGGTTTGAAATATGGGACCAAAATACGAGTATCGCCTGTTACTTTTCTTAGCTGTTTTTCGAGTTTAAAAAAACCTGTTGAGTTTGTTATTCATTTTTTTAACAAAAAAATGGGTCGGAGGGTCTAAGAACTAAAAAAACACAAAAAAACACTCTGGCCTTAGTCGGCTCAACAACACATTATATGTCATTTAGAGCCGCCCTTGAAAGACGAGAAGGGCACATAGGAAAATCAAAAGAGATACATTATCATATTTTGCTTACCGTAACCAGATTGTGTTCAACTTAAATAGTTAAGAAGTTGTAGAATTGAAATATGTAAATGAATAGTGATTATAGAACTTTTTTTACATACATGTACGATAATTAAAAATAATAGCTTCCTGCTAATCAACACATTAACGGTATACCTTATTTAGAGCCGCCCCAAAGGACACATAGGAATTCGAGAACCTGTCTTACTCTTACTAATGAATATATTTATATGGTTGTTTATCGTGCTCGGACGATAGACTCCCCAGTTTCAATCCTAATCCAACACACGAGGCTGAGGAACAAACAAGGCTGATGGAAGGTATATTGCCCGAAAACACAGACGAAACTCAGTGGTGCATGTGTGACTTGAACCCGGAAGCTCCAGATTGCTATCGTCCACCGTGCTATTGCTGGGCCATGTCAGCACATTATGTTAAGTCAGGGTCTTGGTTAAGTTTAATATTTTAGATGTAATGCTAGGACCTTTTTATTTTGTTTGTTTCATTTTACATCCGTACTAAGCACAATATGACCTATTTATGTGTCGATGTATTGTAAAACACCATTTTTTATTTTTAGTATAGGAAGTCTGAGACTAAGTGCAGGTGCATAATGCCATATATTTTGCAAAGAACATACATTGATAAATTAATAGATGTTTTGAAGGTGTGCTTACCTACAATACAAGGCTCTTGATGTAGTTATACTCTGAGACTGGGGAAGTTGACTAGTCTGGCTGTGGTAACACTGCACACTGCCTCTAACTTAGCAGACCTGAAAGAAAAAAAACCCAGTCATATATGATATTGTTTTATTTATCATTATTTTTTAATATTAATAACTCTGTCCAACTTTCTCAATGCTACCAATGCTATCAATGCCAGCTTTCCATAATATTTTAAAACTCAACCGGAATTGAATGTGGTGCTTTCCAGAAGATGAATACTGTCCAAAATGTAAGTCACAGGTGGCATTCATAAACATATAGAGTATTTTCAAGGCTTACATTTTCATCAATCATCCATCACTCATGTTCTAAAAAATGATCAGAATAAAGTAAATATATTAGAACCACCCCTATTTTATATGTTTCAACGTTAAACACTTTTCCTACAATAATTGGGGCGTCCGTGGCCGAGTGGTTAACGTCTTTGACTTGAAATCACTTGCCCCTCACCGCTGTAGGTTCGATCCCTCAGGGGCCTAGGAATCTTTATGTGAGGAAGCTATCCAGCTGGCTTGCGGAACGTCGGTGGTTCTACCCAGGTGCCCGCCCGTGCACGAAAATTGCCCGGAGGGGCACCTGGGGTCTTCCTCCACCAATGGAAGCTGGAAAGTCGCCATATGACCTTTGCTGTTGGTGCGACTATAAAATCCAATTCAATCAATCAATCCTACAGTAATTAAAAGTGTATTTACTTACATAGTCATAGGCTACTGACAATCCATGCCATGACCCATTTGCTTGTGGTGGTCATGTATATGTAGATATATGGTGTGTTACACTGTTCAATTTTAATTCTCCGACATATATCTATTTGTTTGCAGTTTGTAAATTACGCACTCATGCAAAACTTGGAATTATATACGATCGTGATTGTAACACTGTTTCGACCTAACGATTTAATTCCACTCCTGTACAAATAATCCATTGATCTGTCGGGCCGGATCTATCTATGTGTGTATACACACAGGCAGACGGCGCGTACCCTACCCCGCCCACACCCTACCCCCCCCCCCCTCTACTACCCCCTCCCCCTCTACTACCACCTCCCCCTCTCTACTACCCCCTTCCCACCTGTTTCTCTACTACCCCCCTTAAATATGTTTTCAATAAACTGTTCTACTTGGTTTTCAATGAAAAAAAAAATAAAAAAATACATACTCTCTATACCATATAAAGGTCTCTGACTCTTTAATAAAAACTGATAAAAACAGCTATAGACCTCGCTTAAAGCCTTGCTGTGCTTGTATTTTTGGTCACAGCATCGTCATTCCGATTCGAATCAATAGGGTACATATTATAACAAATAGCCACAACACTGATTTCTTCAATGTGTACTTTATATCGCATCAGCGAAACGTTAAACACGTTTGAAAGTAGGTCGACTTCGATCTGACCTAAGCAATGCATTTTCTATGTACATGGTAGGGTAGTGGGAAATATCTATCTGCGACGACTCTCGCATAAATATGCAACGTGATCGTTGAAAGAAAACCGTTTAACAACACTCACCGGTACGAAGAACTTCCAGGAGTAATCACAGACGCTGTAATCGAGTTCTTTCACAAACCGTTATTTGTTTTTAGTTTCGATTCACCATGTTGAAAATACGTCACCCGGATTGGTCCAGTCTCATTTCCGGTCGCCTTGTACCCAGCTTCATATCGTAAGTATAAAGGTAACAAGGAAACCAGTAATTTAATTCAACATGGTGAATCGAAACTAAAAACAAATAACGGTTTGTGAAAGAACTCGATTACAGCGTCTGTGATTACTCCTGGAAGTTCTTCGTACCGGTGAGTGTTGTTAAACGGTTTTCTTTCAACGATCACGTTGCATATTTATGCGAGAGTCGTCGCAGATAGATATTTCCCACTACCCTACCATGTACATAGAAAATGCATTGCTTAGGTCAGATCGAAGTCGACCTACTTTCAAACGTGTTTAACGTTTCGCTGATGCGATATAAAGTACACATTGAAGAAATCAGTGTTGTGGCTATTTGTTATAATATGTACCCTATTGATTCGAATCGGAATGACGATGCTGTGACCAAAAATACAAGCACAGCAAGGCTTTAAGCGAGGTCTATAGCTGTTTTTATCAGTTTTTATTAAAGAGTCAGAGACCTTTATATGGTATAGAGAGTATGTATTATTTTTTTTTTTTCATTGAAAACCAAGTAGAACAGTTTATTGAAAACATATTTAAGGGGGGTAGTAGAGAAACAGGTGGGAAGGGGGTAGTAGAGAGGGGGAGGGGGTAGTAGAGGGGGGGGGGGTAGGGTGTGGGCGGGGTAGGGTACGCGCCGTCTGCCTGTGTGTATACACGCATCCGCATAATTTGATCTTTGAATACACATCGTGTTCGAGCTATTTTTAGCACATCCTTTGGATACACAACCGTTCAGTTCAATTCACAATTTAGTTTCAGTGACTGTGTGACATTATGATATGTTAATTTGTCCAGGGCTAAGTGGGGTTTGTGGCGTGCAGCTGACCTGCCCTAAGCTGGGTGTTTTTTTCTGTGTCGCCGCCATTTTGAATAGCCTCTGAAAGCGTGAAATGCAGATACCCACTTTCAAAACGGTCACGAAAAATGTATATTCACGAAAAAATAAGAAATTTTCAGGAAAGGTAGAACTGGTAATGATCTTCGATTCCTGATAATTTCAACAATATTTAAGAATATGCAATGTTTGTGACCGTTTTGAAACATTGGCAATTTCGAAGAAGACAAAATCTTTTTTTTCGATCTTCGCATTTGTACCGCGATTTTCGACTATGATATCTCTATAAAACCTGTCAACACGATTGTTTGGTGAATCTCCGACATAATAATTTACTTCTGATATGAATTGTTTTTTCTGTCATCTAGTCTAAGGTTTTTAAAAGAGTACTATAAAATCCGCGCATCTGCACGTGCTCGCAAAATGGGAACTACGTTGCCTCCAACCCCAATTATTTATGTTTGAGTTATGCGGTTCAGGCACGTGAAATGATTCAGCTGCTTCCCTACTAATGTAAAACATGTGACCCTGGGGCGGGGCCAAATGTGACCACAGGGTCACCAACTGAACAAACTTTTTAAAGGACCATAAGCTTATAGCAAAATGCAAAATATTAAACCTCTGACTCGAGTAGTTTCAGAGAAGAAGATTTTAATTGTTTTCCTATATAAGTCTATGTTAAACTGCGACAGCCGGGGCGGGGCCAAATTTGACCCCAGGGTCAACATTTGAACACACTTAGTGGAGAACCATAAGCTGATGCTACATGTAATACATGGAAGCTCTGTGCCTTGTGGTTTCAGCGGAGAATTTTAAAAGTTTTTTCCTATATAACCTATGAAATACATGCAAAATCTAAATATAAAACGTTGGGCCCCCGGATCACAGCCATTTTTGACCACGGGACTTCGTTTGAACAAACTTGATAGTCTAGGCGTTTTAAAAGAAAAACTGTGGAAATCTGTCAAGCGGTTCTTGAGAAGCAGATATTTTTAGGTTTCAACTATATATGGTAATGGCGTCCATCTTGGATGTCGCTCTGACCTAATTTTAACAAATCTAAAACACTTTTATCTAAGAATCATTCATGTGAAGTTTGTTTAAACTTGGCAAAGCGGTTTCTGATCTGAGGAGAAGTCGTTTGAAGCAAAAGTTAACGACGACGACGGACAGACGACGGACAGACGACGGACGAAGAGTGATCCCAATAGATCACAGGTGCTATAAAAGTAGAAAAAGCATACATTTAAAAGCTCAAGCATAGTATAAGTAACTATGTGTAAGAACATGCAAACTGATAAGAGGTAAGGTTACATAATATCCACCGAAAAAGCACACCGTAATCGCTAAAATATGAAGAGCGGCGTTCCAAATTTATGTTCACACGGGATACAAAATCATCAAATTATGACATCATTTTAAAGAGATAAATTGATTTCAACATTGTTCATTATTTTAAAAATTATTTGAGTAGAATGTTCACAGTTTTTCTGAGGGCACCATTACCACCCCCTCACGCACACACACACACACACCCGCCTAATCCCTCCACTCCGTATACATTAAGTTGTATATAGTTGAGAATGCGCTTTTTGAATCAAATTCGATTTATTTCGTCATTTTAAAAGCGAGCATAAAAACAAAAGCATTTTCGCATAGATATATATCTCCTCTGTCTATATGTAAAATTTCAATAAAATCGGAGACAAGCACTTTCCCCCCGGAAATTAACTAACAGAACAGCCCGACTCAAAGACGGCAACGTTCAAATGCATTTAGAAACACGACCGGGTACACAGACAAAATAAATCATTTCGCTGTGTAAACATATATATTTAAAATATATGTGACCATGTATTCAAGACTAACTTTCTGATCTATGCATGCTTTGGGTTGATTTCAGAGTCCCCAATTCACTATAACAAACACATTGTCGGAAGAAGGAAAAAAAGAACGATCAATTAATATAAGTTAAACAGGCAGAATTCTTTTCTTTTAACTATTTATTTAAAACTGAGTGGATGACTCGAGCTTTAAAGAAATCAAGAATGGCGCGTGTCCCTGAAACAAAGTAAATACACGACTGACGAGAAACAGACTGTCAGTAACAAACATAATATATATAGTTTATTCAACAAATACAGTAGACCATTTGGTCCATGAGTATACAGATACACAAACAATTTTCAATTGCAGAGGTCGATGGCAGTAACAAACATTACATAGTATCAAGTTTTGTTTTGTTCAATATACTAACATTCTAAATCAGTTTTAATTATGCTATTTTAACAGTATAACTTTTACTATAAACAATTGTTTAAAAGAGAAACATTCTTCAAATCCACGTGTCACATGCAGTAATATTGTTGTTAGAGTTCCTCTTTGGAGAGTAATAGTATTTATTGATTGTAATATATGTCATTTCGAATTTCAAAAACATTCTTTACAACTTTTCTGATGTCAACAGTTCTATAAATTTGGGTATATTTGGTCTTTGCCAATAGTATCGATTGATAAGTTTTGTTCTTAGTTCTTTATATAAAGTACATTCCAATATAAAATGGTATTCGTCTTCTAGAACGTCACATATACAACATCTGCGCTCATTAATAGGAATACGGTGTGGCTTATGCAAACGACCCGCTTATATTTGTAACCTATAGGAGGACATTCTTAATCTAGATTGTGCTACTCTAAATTTTGTATTATGTGAAACACTACGCGTGAATCCAAAACGTACTGGTCTGTTATCTTTATGTAAATATTATATAGGAAATATATAGTTACAATACCAAAAAAGGTATTTGATGAAAAGAAACATATTAAAAAATTTCCTGAAAAAATATAACAACGATAAATACTATATTCAGAGATGGAAAACAATACATGTTTGTTTTCAGCAGTTGAAAACTACTATGTTCTGCGAATATTGCTTCAGGGAAAATTTGAATAAGTCTGTTTCCATCAAACAACATGTTTTAAAACACGTTTTAATTGACGATTAAAAAAAATTGATGATTGGGATATATTTCTTGCACAGTGTTGAATCCTGTAAATTAACAACACGTGGTTTGTTTCACAGGCGACAGTATCGGTGAACAACCACTTGTTTTACTGGATTCAACATTGTGCAAGAAATATAAAAAATGAAAAGGCATACTTATGAAGTGTCATGAAATTCCTTTAAGTGAATAGGAAAAACTGTGTCGGCAAGACTTTTAATTTTCCGGTCATGGTAACTTTGACATTTCAACTACTGACTTCAAATAAATAGGGATCATCATCTCACAAGGCAGTCAAAGTATGACGTTTTATGACAATAGCTTTAGAGATAGTAGAATGTGAGTGCGGACACGATTTTTCATGATCAGATCACGGTGACATTGACCTTAGATTTACTGACCTAATAAGGGTCAAACTCTTACCAATGGCAGTCAACCCATAACGATTGAATATATTTGCTTCAGGGAACATAAAGTTTCGATGCGGACAATGCTTTTTATGATCGGGTCAGTGAACTTGACCTTTGATTTGAAACTAAATAGGGGTAATTCTCTCAACAAATGCAGTCAAACCATATAGTTTCATGATACATGTACTTGCCTCAGTAAATAAGGAGTTATATTGTGGCCAAGGTATTTCATGATCGTTTCAAGGTGACATTGACCTTTAACCTACTAACCTCAAAATCATCAAAAGGTATAATCGTCTTATCCCAGGCAGTCAACCCCTGATATTTCAAGAGATTTCCTTCAGAAAAAGAGCAGTTAAAGTGCGGACAATGCGTTTCATTATCTGGTCAATGACCTTGACCTTTGACCCAATCAAATTCAAAATATCACCCTCTTGCCACAGGAAATCCATCCTTTAAGTTTCATGAGATTTGCTCAGGGAAAGTGGACTTACAGTTTACAACATTTGATATTATCCTGATACGGTGACCATGACCTTTGACCTACTGACCTCAAAATCAAAATTCATCATTCTCTCACCAAACGCAGTCAACCCATGAAGTTTGATGAGATTTGCTTCTGGGGAATTGGACAGTGCGGTCAAGCTTTTTCATTATTGGGTCACGGCGCTTGACCTTCAAAATGCGATATGCACATACTGATGCTTCGCACAAAGTAAGAGATCCTGGGTTCGAGTCCCGGTTGGGGAGCAATTTTTTCACCACCTGTTGTATGTTTAACAGGCGGGGATACTTACCACTACACAGGTATAAGGAAACAGTATTAGATCATGTATTTCTGTTATTAGCCAATGTATTGCATTGATTAGGGATCACGTGCATTTACTAACGTGTATTTACTAACACCCTTCTATTTATAGCTTGGCCTAGTATGCCTATATTTCAAAGATATTAACTGTAAGCCCGGCTAACTCAGTGTCTATTTGGATATTGATATACACGTCTCGAATAAATATTGTATCTATGATATGTTTATTCTTGTGCTTCCAGCTCACTGTTGAATTCCACATTCTCCGAAAGAATCCACTGATGAATGCGTGTGTATTGTGTTATATCACATACATATATAAACCCACACGTTGTCCCGGACGAGCCCCCATGTGTAACAGGTTGTGAAAATAGCGTGCCTCAACCGGGACTCGAACCCAGGGTCTCTAGCTTACAGGGCTAGCGGTCTACCAACTGAGCTAACGAGGACACACGGCTGGCTCTTAATATTTCACCATATACCTGTACCCTGTTAAATACACCCCAACCATATTACAATTTATCCCTGACTTTCTAGTGGAGTTAACTCCAGGCCGGCTGTCAGACTTAGTTTCATACTGTTTTATCCCAACAGTCACGGTCCTGGATCCCGGATGAGCCCCTAAATATAACAGGTGATGAAAAAATCGTTCCTCAACATGGACTCGAACTCAGGGTCTCTGGTTTACCGTACCAGCGCTCTAACCACTGAGCTATCGAGGACATACGGTTAGGATTCGATTATTCACCATTTACTTGTACCCGGTTACACTTTCAAAATGGATGTGAATTAATATATTTTAAAAGGACAACTATTTTGATTAATAGAAGTTAAATAAAATCAAAAGCACCACTGTATGACCTTAATATTAGACACATGATTGGGACAATAGAATTCATCATGTAAATATGGAATAACCTGTTCCACAGTACAAAACATACACATATAATACACATGATTTTTAAAAGTTATGAGGTTTTGTAGTAAGTTGATGAGTAATGATACTCATATTTTTAAAACACTGAGGGGTTTTGTAAATGAAATGTGACTAAAATTCTGAAAACCTCAGCTTATCTACAGCTGTTTTCAGACACGATTACACACGTAAAGTGGCACACAACAATTTTAATATATTTAACCCAACAGTAAAGCAAAAATCTATTATGAGGAAAGTTAAATCTGCAATGTTCTATAAGCCATTTATTTACAAAAAGGGAAATAAACAACAACTCTTGCCAAAAAATGTTGCACGTTTTATTCTTATTTTACTTTAAAGATTTAGTATGGTCATTTTACATCGGGAGAAAACATTAATATACAATTATTTATTTTCTCTCTAGTTTTCGGGAAAAACCAACATTAAATAGGGTAGTTTGGAAGAAACTTTTGTAGATGTTTGGTCTGTTTTAATATGCGAAAATGTGCAAAATAGACCAAAGATTTGAAATTTGCACTGTGTCCCTTTAATAAATAGGAGACCCATCACATAGATACTATATTTCAGAATGAGGACATGAATCATATCGTAATGTGTTGATGTTAAAGGGACACATGGCATTCTTGAATTATTTATCAAGCATTAACATTAGCATCTCCATTTGGCATTTATTAACCTGGTATCATTTTAACTTTAAACCTGCTTGTATTAAATTTAATAACAGTGTCAATTTTCATTTTGTCTTCGTTATTCTATCAAATACCTATATATATTATCGGTGCACTATTATTAACAGTAAGTAATGTGTAAAACAATTTCTTCTGAACAATTCTAATAAATAATATTAATGATTGCACAAATGCCAATCATGTAGAAAAACGTTTTAAACAAAAAAGACTGCCGTGTGTACCTTTAACCAACTTTTCTTTCGCATGTATTCAGTACATGTAGTTTACACGAGCTCATATACAAGTACAAAGTACCACAAATTC